>WBNH01001594.1:0-45322 GCA_013401255.1 Urocolius indicus | reverse complement strand
CATCGCACACAGCTGGTGTAGCTGCTGGGGAGGCAAGGACACACTATCTTTGACTGTTACAATTATACAGTAACAGGTTGTTTTGCAGTGAGAAAGGCATGGGAAAAGTGGGAGGGACTGATCCTTTTTATGTGCACCAATTCGACAGTTATTGTTCAGTTAGGGCTAAACCAACACAGCCTTTCTGGTGCCCAACATGGGGCCCGAAGGGTTGAGATAAAGACTGATGTGACCAAGAGTGTGTTGAGATTTGTTATACGGTTTTCTTATATTGGCCATACAACAGGTCAGAATGCTTGCTCAGCTCTTTACATGGTGGTTTTATCTGAACTCTTACCTGCTCTACGTGTTCCCTATGGTGCTGTTTATCACCTCAGGGAAAGTAATGAAGATGACAGTTTTGCTATACTAGGTTCTTTCAGCTTATGATACAATTATATCTTTGGTTATTGGGCTTAGCTGGTATTTGTTGTGGTCACTCTCATTACCTTGGGCTTTTCCTTTCAGAAGTCATTAGCAATTTAACCTAACCCATGTAGAAGACGGGGGGGATACTTTCTCCTACCCTTCCTCTTTTTCCTTATGGCTGACTAAAGCAACATCTGAGAAATTTGGGTATTCTTGGGACATTCCATTTATCCTGCTTTTACTGTTCTGTCTCCTGAATATACTGCCTATCTTGTCTTAAGGTTGTAACATTTGTTAAAAGTCTCACCCAAAGATCTGTCGCAAGGCTGTATAGTAACGGGTGGAATGGCATGTGGGAGAATATGGGCAGGTACCTAGAGAACTTGTCACCGCCGATGGTTTGGAACTTCACCCTGAAACAGCTACATGACCCTGATAGAGTGATAGAGCACTTGAAAAGAAAATGTTATGACTATTCCAAAGAGGCACAACTGACTGCGCTGTGCTGGGCCTTGGCTAGTATCACAGACTGAAAGAGGTGAGAAGGTACGTCCAGAGTTCATCCAGCCCAAGCCCCTGCTAAAGCAGGTTTCAATTGATCAGGTCACACAGGAATGTGTCCAGGTGAGTTTGAAAACTTCCCAAGAAGAAGCCTCCACACCCTCCCTGGGCAGCCTGGGCCAGGGCTCCCTCACCTCAGCACCAAAGGAGTTTTTCTTTGTGTTTAAGTGGACCTTTTTTTTTTTCTGTCCCAACTTATGTCCATTACCCCTTGTCCTGTGGCTGGACACTACAGAAAAAGGTGTCACCTCATTCTTCTGACGCCTACCCTTTAGGTATTTATAAATGATGGTGAGGTCCTTCCTCAGTCATTTCTTTTCTAGGCTGAACAGCCATGGATCTTCCAGCTTTTTCCTCATAAGATGTTCATTTTTTTTCCCTAATGTAAACTTCATTTAAATTATGTGAGATACAGTTCACTTTGAAAAGAAGTTCTAGGTAGGCTCTAGGTAACAATATGGTAAAATGGCAATAAAAAGATACATATGATTTTAAAACTAATTCCCCAAGATATACTGACTTGCAAAGATATCGGGTCATCCCCTAAAGAGAGGATAAAACTGAGTAAAATAACTCACTGCTCACTAATGTAACATGTTGCTGAGCTTGGTTTCTCCAATTTACACCCCAGTGTGCTGCAACCATAGTCATTAAGCTGGCTGACATTATGTGACTGTTTCTTGTCAGCAAGTGTAATGTTTTCCCCAGAAAGCAAATAATTAAAACAAAGCATAGATTTTATTCACAGGCAGTGAAGCTTTTGTCCAGCAGTGAGGCCAATTTCAAATGACCAGAGATGACAGGAGCTTTCCAAGTTTGGTACATCCATGCCTGGAGAAAGCATAGTAGCTGTCTAGCTGGTGGAATCCCTGCAGAAAAGGACAAGGAATAAAACCTGCAGGAGAGATGGATTTGGTAGTAGCTTGGAAAGCCAGCAAGAAAATCAAATTAAGACTTGCAAAACTTTGCAAGCAGGAAAGGGTCTCGAGGTACTTGAAATAACCAAAGTAACAATGTAGATGGGAAGGGCTTTGTTCTGTAGGAGAGGAGAGCATCTTTATTTTGCATGAGAGATTCTAGTTTCTTCGGTTTCCTGAGCGTGAGGGACTTCAGTGAATTGTCCTCAAAGAATATCTACAGTTAGAATAGTTAATACTAACACAGTCTTCGAGAAATCTTAAAAGGTATGCTTCTGAATGCAAGACGACAAGGTCCCAAATGAATCAACTTGTTTCTGGCAACTAGTTTCTGTCATTACAACACTGAACTTTTTTTTTATCCTCCTCATGTTCCTATCGACTTTACCAATCCTTTTCAGCATTTTTCTATACACCACACATTAAGCTGTGTGGGAGAATTTAATGGCCATGGGAAAAAAAAAACCCCACCCAGATGATCTCACTCTGTTCACCACATTTTATTCTTTTTATTTCTGAGACCTGGACACCTTTGTTGGAAAGATTGAATTCTTAAGGGGCCAAACCTGCATAACCATGTCGAAAAAGTCTTTTCTTTTCAGCTTTAGGAGTGACTCTCTTAAATAATAAGTCCTGGGCCAGTTTCCATATGGATGAGCCATACTGAATTAATGAGAAAACTAGTTTATTCCTCAAAAGAGAAAAAGAGTAGATGAATTTTGGCATGTTGACCAAATTAGTGTTGAAATCTACAATATTTTGTATTGAGAAATAGATGGACAGAGAAAGTCAGGAAATTTGAAGCCAGAGTCAGTAATTCACTTATGAAATAACGATTAGATTTACCAAAAGCACTTTCATAAAAGGCTTTTGCTGCTATATAATAAGAAGTTCACTCTACGAGTACGTAGTCCGGAAGCACAGGGTTGTAATTCTTGCTGGAATACCTGCTGCACATTTCTGCAGTCAGTATAAAGGAGGAACAAATCACCAGGTATTTGTCCAGCACTTCTTTTAATTTCGTTTTTGCATCTGTTCTGAAACCTTTTCAGGCTGTTCTCATAGTTAAGGCAGCAATTCCAAATGGCTGTAGCAGAAACATTATATCTGATTTTGAGCTGGCAAATTGAAGCAGCGTGTGATCACGAGTAGGCAACTGCTTTTATAGTAAGAGCAAGTGGTTGCATGATTGCTGAAGTATAGCTGCTACTGGAAACCAGAAAATAGAAGAAACCAATTGTAAGACTTAGCAACTCCAGGCTCATGCTCATATTAGAATGGAGTCATTGGTGTGAGTGTGTTGTCAGATTTGCTGTCGCTTAGTTTCCAGTTTTCATTCAGTTCATTGTGCAAAAAAACACTCTGGCACAAATTGTGTTGTTTCTCCTTTCAGTTCCCAGTGATCCAGTTCTGTTTGTTTATCATTTTGTTAAATACCCCAAATATATAGAACCTGAACGTTTGTTTATTTCTGAGTGTGCGTTTCAGTGGAATTCAGTGGACACAAAGAATAGTACTTGAGAGCTCTTTGTGAGTGAGATTATTTTCCTGTGACAGCCACAGTTGTGAATGAAACTCACTGCCATTTTGCAAAGTTTTCTGAAAGGACAGTCCCAGCTCATTGCTGGAGATGGAAAAAATTATCCAGCTTATGCTTACTGGAGATGACATATATTCTAAAATCAATTTTAAACATGTCTGTTGACACATTAAATAATTAGAGAGGCTTTACATGCATATTGATGTTTTATTGCTGCTTCAATTTGAAAGGTTAATTTGAAAAACATGCCCTAAACCTAATAATTGAGACTTACTTGCAAGGGTTCTTCAATAGTTTGTTTATTAAGCCAATTGCAAACAGATGGCAGCGAATAATTTTTTCTTTGGTTTTTCAAGCACTGTGTTTCTCTCCCATCTGACCTCACCCACCTTACATCAGATTTCCCAGGCAGCTGTGTGGTGTTAGCTGAATGGATAACATTTGGTTTAACATTTGAGATTCAAGGCAGTTTGTTGAAAGCATATATTATCCTATACAAAGATGACACAGAAAAAGACAGTGACTAACAAAAATAACACCTGGAGGTTTCCTTGTAGCCATAGAATATTTTACATCTATCTTTCCAACAACTGGAGAAAGGTTTTGTCAATATGTATCCAAAGCAAAAGATAGAAGTAACCAACAATACTTAATTCTCTTGCAGTATTTTCCTGGTATGTCATTTGATGTGATGGGATACCTTGTCTGCTCTGTCTGTTCAGTGGTGGCTCTTGGCTATAGTAAATATGATTAAATCCCATGAAAACTAAGATGAGGAATTTCCTCAGAAGGTGCTGTGGAAGAAAGAGATCTGTGCTTGCTGAAGACCACTTCAGGCTGCTGTGTCACCACAAGTTTGTGACTTGGAGTGGCATCTGAGAACTGCCCTGGTCTGGGCAAGGCTGACCTGTCTAAATGGATGCTGTTCATTCAAAGTTTCATTCTGAAATCACCACTTGTAAACATTCTACAATGTTTATGGGTAGTTGCTGTAACTGCAGCTCACGATTTCACCTGCATATGCCTGACAGTGCTCTGGCAAGAGATGAATCTTTGTTGTCTCCTCCAGACATTTTGCAAATTGAGCAAACTGATATTAAAATATTTAGAATTTTATGTGGCATGAGCTGAAGCTGTTCCTCTAACTTTATTTACACAGTGAAGACAGGTTTCATCAGAGAAATCTAATCAATCTAGGGCACCTGAGCAATTTTACTTCATAAATGCAAAAGTTAGAATTACTCAATTTCATCACTTTTTTTCTCCCATTAATGCTACAGAAAGAAAACAGTCAGCTCCAACCTAGTCCAAGAATATTTTCTCCAATGAACAATACTCACACCTCATTTATTTCTGAAAAATTCCTCCCCTTTAAAATAGCTCGTAGCAGCTTATTAGTATCATTATTTTAAGAGCCAAGTCTTTCATCATTCATTCTTCTCCTCTTTGAAATGAGACAGCATTGGTGATACAAGATGTATAATCAAGATGCATACAAGGAGACAGTTGGAAGGTATTCAATTAACAGCTTAGTGTTTGTAGAAACTATATGCTCAAATTTTATAAATAAGTTATTTAGGATGAGCAAAACCAACTTTCAGGCAGAGAAGGGGGAGTGTATCTTGTGCTACTAGAGAGTCAACTTCTGGTTTTAATAGAATTTAATTTATTACTGTAAATATTGGCAGAGCAGTTGTGGGGTGACAATGACAAATACTCAGACTGAGCAGCTGCAAGTAAGTGTGCTCTTGCTCTTTCTACTGTCTGCAGCTCACCAGTAGACTCCATTTTATGCATGTTGTTACAGGGATGGCTAACGGGGTGAAGGGATCAGCTTCTACTGAAAGGGTCACATCTTCCTGCAGCAGGATGTGAGTCAGGCTGTTTGGCCAAGCTGTGCCTGTGACATTTGTGCAGATGGTTCTCTGGTGCAGAGGGGGCCTCTGTTACACCTGGAGCTAAACTATATATAGTCTTGCTGCCCTCTGTGATAATTCATGTCGGTATCTTTACCACAAAGCTGTTTTTTGCAAGGACAAGAAGTGAGAGCCAAAGCTGGTAAAAGGTGATTTTGGTGCTGAAGTCCATGCAGAAAGGTCCTTTCTGTACATTGTTTTGCAAGAAACCACTCTCAACTTTGGATTTGGTCTGGCACACTTTCTAATTAGTGTTGAGTTACTGCTCTGAAATGCAGCAGTTCTGTTCGATTTTTCTGTGTTTTGAAATGCTGGTGTGAATGTGTGGTGTTTCATCTGCCCATAAATTAATTTTACTGCTTTCACTGACTGCTACAGTAGGTCTCCAAGAAGAAAACTAATGTGACCTCAGTTGGTTTGCTTGCATAGAATGTTTCACTAGTCATTAAGTGTTGTTTAACATCTGATCCATTTTAAACTCTTCCTGTAAGTACTTATATTTTTTGCTTAATTGTATCCATCCAATCTTCTCCAGTCCTCAGCAAACAAAGTTGTTGGACCCTTACCTAGCCATCAAGTACTGATCTGTGCCATATAAAGAACGTATGGATCTTTATCTTTTAAAGTGTGAAGATCATTTTGTACTTGATCTTGTAATTGGCAGAATGCTTTTCCCTTGGCGAACTCCAGGCTGAAAATTGTCCAGATCACTGCTTTATTTCTGTTTAGTGATCTGCTGTTCATTACACTCTTATAAAAACACTTGCATTTTTCTTTCTCATCTTTTAACTGTGATATTTATAGTCTAACGAAGTGGCATGCTCAAAGCAAGAGCAGAAGAGCTATTTGCAGGATATATTTGACTTTTTTCTTCAGAAAAACATTTTGTTAAAGTGGGGTTGCCAGTTGATATGATCAAGGGAACTGGCACGACAGCCAACTGGGTAAGCATATCTAAAGGTCAGTGACAGCAAACAGTGTCTCTTCAATGCCATCAGATGTAATTAGCCGGGTTGCAATAAAAGGCTGGAACGTTCCAACCTCATGGTTAAGTGGTTCAGCTCACAGCCCAGATAAATCCACTGCTTGGATGCACTTTCTGCATACAGTGCATTTCTTAGGACTCAGTGTCTTTGTTGCAGCTGCAAGAATTAGAGGGTGCTTTTTGACCTTTTCTAGCACAAATGTGGAATGTGATTTGTATTGACTGATGCCTAAAGATTGGATGTGAGGATGAGCTTATGGCAGGTGTCTCAGCTTTTAAACTTTTTGGAATTACTGGGCTGCTCTAGTTCTGATCATGGGAACAATGTACTGTGCATGCACATGATGTCTGCTGGTGTCTGTGGGAGGAGAGTAGAAGATAGAAGAAATGCTGTTGATGGGCTTAAACATACTTTAAAATCACTCTGAAAAACTCACATGGACTCTGTAAGCTAGTTTTTATGTCCACCTGTGTTTTCTTAGTATGATAATATGAAGGCTCTTAAAACTATTCGTATACCAAATTGCTAATTAAATCAATAGATGATCTTGGAAAACTGGGTGTGTGTTTGGGAAAGATCCTTACTTCTATGTCAGGGCAGTGCCTTGTATAACAACGATTGGGATTCCTTGAAATACCATAGTAATAACAGTAATTGCTGAAATCACTGTGAAACCTTACCTAAAGTCAGTATGATCCAAGTTAAGAGTTAGTGCTGCAGTATTGGAGAGTTTGCCATTAACCGTTAACCCTTTTCCCGTGAGGTATGTGCTACTACTATAAAAACCTCCATGCAGTTCATAAGGAAAAAAGAGAAACAAGGCTTTTTATTAACAGTCATGGCAAGCCAACGGTCTGCACATTTTTTACTCCACGTCTAATAGCTTTAACATTCATTTACTAGAGGAGGTTCATATGAGGCGATTAAAAAAAGAGAAATATTCTGCTCTCTGAATTCAATGAAATGAAAGAAAAGGTGCTCCAGATGTCAGTGCAGGTCTTATTTTGGTTCAGATTTAAATGAAAACTACAGCTGAGCAGCAGAGCTGTTGAAAAACTACATGACTGCCCAGATAGTGATGATGTGTTATGGGACCAGGGTGCTGCAGGATGTTAAAATTAAGGGGTTTTCTCTCTCCTAAACTCTATGTGAGGTTACATGAGAGGAGGAGAGGAGAGAGTGGCAGTGTGTTGTCTCCACTTGTCTAATGAAGTCTGTAATCTGTCATGTGGAATTAGTTTGCCTGGGCTCCTTAAAGTGTTGATGGTCAACAACCACAATCTGTTGTACAAGAAAAGTGGATGGGGTTTGATTCATGGAGAGGTACAGAGCTCTTAACAGTCTTAATGTTTTTTTAAGGACTATGCTGTTGTAATTTTGGGACCTTCCTTTTGGTCAGCTATAGGTAAAGGGATACAAGCTGAATGGGTGAATAATCACTAATTCTTTGGATGCATCTATGGAAGGCAGAAGAGAAGTAGCTTGGTACTATATGAGCAGCAATGACTGCTGTTGAAGGGTTTTGTGTGATTCAAAACAGGTGCATTGCTACCTCATGATTCTTTATTTGCTGTTAACATCTTTGTGTCAAAGTATAATACAGCTAAGAAAAAAGGGAGCAGTAAGTTCAGTGCACTTATGACCTCCCCAGTGGCTTGATTCATGGTAGATTTTGCTGGAAATTGCTCCAGGGGAAATAGCTGTGGGCTTTCTATGAAAGCTGTGGCAGTGTACACACCATGAGCACACAGCTCCAAGTCGGCTAGAGGAAGAAAGCGAGCATGAAGGAGGAAATGCAGGCTGCTGTTCCCAGAAGGGCAACAGGTTCTGTCTTTAATACACATAGAGTGGGATGGGAATAGCACTGAGCTTTGTTTTAGATGAGAACTGGATGGTTAGCAGAAGCACAGAGGAAATTGCAACTTTCCCAGGTGCATTTGTCTGCTCGGTTCTTATGCCCTTTATGTATATCATATTTGGTATATGTTATTACATAGTATGGCTAGGTGTTGTTTATGCCAAATTTTAGGAGTCCATGCAAGCTAAACTGATACAGTTTTAACCATCTGTCTCCTATGTCTATCTTTCTGCCTCAGTGCTGCTTCAGCATGGCTTGGTGTCCTAAGGTTTACCCAACTATCAACAGAATTTTAAACTGGTTTTATGTTTGACAAAACAATCTAAAGGGATCAAACCTCGCACAGTCACTCTGAAACCACAGAGATGTTCTCCACTGAGAAACTGCATTTAACACCAATGTAACAACTTAAAGGAAAATGCAGGATGTCCGTTAGTGAACTAGAAAGGGAAAGATCTGAGGTTTTCAGTAGAGGATTTCCCCATGGTTCAGATGAATATTTTTCAGACAGAAGGCAAATGCAGCAGAAGCAGATGGATCTGCGATTGGTAAAAGCTTGATGTAAAATCTGTGTTGACGTTTTGTTTGTCTCAGGAAATCATTGGTGTGTTGCTATGGATTAAGATGTCTGCTTCAAAGACTCATTCTGCTGTGATGGAATTTAAATGGATGCATATTATGCTTTAAGAGTTGTTAAAGATCACTCATACTCCTGTTTAAGAAAAAAACTTGTTTGAAGTGTTTTTTTCTCAACAATATTTGAGACTTCTCTTTGGGTAAAGGTTAAATTAAATGAATATGTTGTTAAGGAAGGATGGAAATCTATTTCACTTAATGGCATAAGTGTGGTGCCAATTTTGCTTATAGATCCAAAACTTAAGTTGAAACCGTGGCTTCGTATTTGTGTCCTACTGCAACTATCTTACAATTACCTTAAGGTGTATTTAGAAAAGGAAAGTGAATGTAGGTGTTCTGGTATTGTGTGTGTTGGATGGTGGTTGCATTTGTTCTGTTTTGCATAGGAGCATTTAAAAATATTAGCAATATTTCTCAGCACTTTCAGTACTCCAAATACATTCTGATACATTATTCACATCAATAAAGTGAACCATCTTTTTTAATAAAAGGAATATGACTTTGTTTTCTTCCTACTTTGCCCTTGTCATGAATTTTGAGAACTGTTTATGGTACTGTTTAGCCTGGATTGGGGGTTGACTAGGAACAGAGTCTTTAGGTCCTTTTGCACTAAGCTCATTTTACACTATTGAAGAGTTATTCTGTTTGGGTTCTTCAGTAAAAAAAAAACCAGCTCACAATAAGAATATCACTGTTGATTTGGTCCCACCATCCCTGAAATTGATGTTTTCTGGCTTAAAGTCTATCATTTTGATCCACATACCTTACCCAGTGTCTGTACCATACTGATCTCATAAGCAACGCCTGTGTTTGCTAACAATACTTATTCCCCTTTGCCAAGTTGTATCACACTGTTTTCTGCATGGCAAATCCGTTATATTTCTAAATTGATAATGAACGTAGCTGCTGTTTTCTCTAGGTTGGGTTTTTTTTTTAATCAAGTCATTTCATTCATAGTACAAATGTGTCTTCTAACTGTAGCTAACCTGTAGCTGATGGCATCTTATTGTAATATGGTAAATAACATGATCTCTTTGTTATCAGAAAAATAATTTAAAATACATAAAGAATTCATTATAATCTATCACAAAAGCAATAAGAAAAGGAAGGCAGCGTTTCATGAGGCCATAAAGCATGCCTCATGCAGTTAACCTTACAGCACAATCTAACTATGAGTAAACGATGCCGTAAAAGAAGCCTTGCCATCTTTAATTGCTTAATTAAATTATTTTAAACTGGAATTTTAATACAAATTGTTGCTGAGCACTGGAGAGATTCGCCTGAGATGAAATCTAGGTGAGTGAAGTAATTTCTAATGTGTTTATAACAGACTTTGTGACAGCCATTCCTATACAGATCAGATTTGGCCCCCGATGCAGCCAGCTTCTGTGGAGGATTAGAAACATGGTGGGGCAGGACATGCCAAAAATGTGTTGTGAGGCTGAGCAGGGCTGCAGAGAGCCTCTGCAGCCTTTAGCTGAGATGCTTTGGTAATACCAAGCGGTCAGTTTAGTTGATGTTCCACATTGTATATCCCAAAGCAATCCCCTGAGAGTACCTGAGAGTATCTCAACCTACCAGGAGAGTACCTGTACTACCTCGACAGTAGTGCTGTACCCATTGGGGCAGTTTATCAGAGGAGTGCCCTGAGACCCCCAGGAGCTTCAAGGGCTCCACTTTAGCAAGAGTCATGCTTATAAGTTCACTTTTTCTCTGCAAAGCACCCAAAGAGACAGTGTGAGATTGTAGAATGGACCTAAGCAGGGTGGCCATACCTGTCCTCCTTGCTTCCTTCCCTGGAGGCTTTGATCGACGTGTCATCCTCTTCCCTGTGACTCAAAGAAGCTGTAAATCTAATCACTAATTGAGGGCACTTTTAAAATGCAGCCATAAGATCAGGGTCAGGGGGAACTCAAAACACTGCTGCTGCAAAGACACATGATGGCGCATGCTCAGTAGTAGCCTGGGTTGCTGGGCTGCTGCCTTCCCAGGTCATCCATCTGGAAGAGTGATGCTGTCAGCATGGAACTGTGCAGATATTTTTAGATGAATATTTATTTATCTGCTGTGCCACCATGGAATGGTATCCACAGTGACCCAGCCACAGACCCATTAGTGCCTTTAGCAGGGAGTAGTAGTACACAGATAAATAGTCTTCAATGTGGAATGGTGTGTTGTGAAGCTTAATTAATGTTTGTAAACTGCTATGGGATCTTTTCATAAAAGGAGCTCTGTGTGTCTGGGCTTCAATTATTGTGTTTATATAACTGCAGTGATGCTAGCACTAAGCTGGAATCCAACAAAGTACTGTGACTTGGAAGGGCTGTGTAATACAAATCAGAAACAAGTTACACTTTCATTTTGCTTTTGGTTTGTTTTCTTTGGGAGGGATGGGGTTTGTTTGTTTTCTAGATATACTTTCTGTCCCTGTGGGCAATGGAGTGCATGGTGAATCCCTCAGACACTGAAAAGGATTCTGGGGCAGATTAGTTACAATCTATGAATTTACAGGTGAAACTTTCACAGATGGTGGCCTTCATGGAACTACTTTTTTTGTTAACTATAGATTGAATGTGAAAAAGGAATGCAATTGTAGCAAGTATAGAATGCATATGACTAAATACAGGTGTATAGGCCATGCAAAAATAAGTGTGATCTATTCAACAGCATAGTTCAGCTTATAATGTTAGAACTATGGTTCTTAGTCCAGCTGTGCAATTCCTAGTAGTTCAAGTCACTCATGAAATAATGCCTCTATGAGAGTGAAAGCCTTGTTGCAGGAATCAAAACATTCTTTTGATTTCTTTCTAAGAACAAAATCATTACAGGCTTGTAATAATTAAATAGACCAAACTGACTTTTCCTTGTTCTAGAACTTCCAGAAGGTTTTTCCATACTCATTCTAGTCCATGCAAAACCCATGAAATAATTTTTCAACCTTAAATTTTACTTCTTGCTCTGGGAAGAGCTACCACAGGAGTTTATGGAGCCAGTGGCTGTGCAAAGGTTCGGGTTCTACCTACAGGGACAGTCTGTAAATTGAATGAGTGGAGTTTGTAGAATGGGTTTATATCAGGTAAGACCATGCTAGCAGTTAGGACTCTATTAAGAAACCCAGAAGCTGTAGGTTCAAGTTTTTGGGAATCCCTGAAACACAGACAGAGTCTGAATTGTTGTGTCTTCCCTTCCACATGTGCCTACATAGCTGGGTACATCACAAATTCTCTGAAAGCTTGCTGTGAACATGAAAACTCCACACATCGTCCAGGAGCCAAGAGAAGGGCTGTTTCTATAACAAGTCCCCTTACTTGCCCTCTGCCACAAAGGCTTCTTGTGGATGGACACTTGAGGCCAAAATAAAAGAACACCAGTAACACCATAAAGTTTTCTTGGGACTGCACAGTACTGCCCATAAATGGATAAATGGGGGAAGGGGGTAAGAGTATGAAATACTACAGTTTTCCTTTGGCTGTGTGAAACCTCCAGAAACCACAGCCCATTGCTAAAATTGTTTTTCTCACAGTTAAAAATAAATATTCTATATTGCCTTTGGAAATACATTCAAACCCAAAATGTTTGGATGGAAGACTTTAGAAGTAATTATTTGTTTTCCTGGAAGACACACTATGCAACCGAAGCAAAAAGAAATGGCAATCCTAAAATAGCAAGTATTGTTTCTATTTGTGCTGCTTCATCAGCTAAACCACTTTGTGATACTGTTTCTTTATCAAAGAGACATTTAAATCAAGGAAATGACTTTTAATACTAGGGCAGAAATTAATTTCATGCATCTGCTAGCAAATGCCTACTACGAAGAACTGAGTAAACAAACATTTGCACATCTGCTCCCACTACATGAAAACAGAATCTCAAATTATTAAGGAAGCTAGGCTTTGCTTTTTGAGTATTCTAATAATCTAGTTCACCATTTCCAATATTTCAAGGTGCAGTAGAAGTACAGAACATATGTGTTTATCCAGGGTGAGTTAGAAAAATGTCCTTGATGAAGATAACATGAACATTCAGTAGGAGCTACTGTCTTTTAGTTTAGTGTATTGGTATTTTAGTTTGGTATTTGAGCAAGCCTTGCACATGCAGTTACTTGTAGAAGTGTCTCCAAGGATGTTCCTCATCTCTCTTTCCAGCTACTGAGTAGTAAAAGCTGAGGCAGAAAGTCAGTGTTGGTCAGGCTGCTCTCATTTGAAATGTCATGTTGAGATCCTTTTATAAAGGCTGTTACATTGTCTGCTATTTGACTTTGACAAGCCGTAGCCATAAACCTGGCAGATTCCTGGGACAGAAAGGGAGAGGAGCTTCTGCTGCTCAAAATGAGAGGGAGGAATAAACATCACATTTCTGCTCTTCCTGTTCTGAATGTTTTAGGACTTTCTAGGTTTTACTGTGACTCTAGTAGCCATCTTTTAGTGGAATAAAAGTATCATGAGAGTAGGAACATATTAAGAAAAACTAATGGAGGCTGATCTGAAGTCATACGTAGTCACGTAAAGCACTGTTTTATACTCAAAATTCAGCTTTGAGGCCACCAGTCCTGTCCAGAAAGCTCAGTATCACTCTGACTAAGGAGAGATGGAGAAGCAAGGATTTATGTTTAGAAGGGAAAGCAAAGAAGTTGATGAAGAACAGTTAAGGGCTTTTTGCCTATGTGTGACAAACAGAAATCACTCTTAGACTTGATGTGTCAACATGCCACCTGTCTGGTACTTGAGCTACAAGAGGTTGTGAGAGTAGAGAACAATTGCTCAACAGATAAAAATGCTTTTATGGCAGTCTGGATGAAGACAGAAGATCAGACAGGCAAGTCTGAGGCTGCTGTCAGGGTTTGAACCTTTACTTTTCTGGATCTAAGTAATAATCTTATTAGACCAGTGAGACTAAATATGGTAGTTCATCTCTTGAGAGAGCTGAGTGCTGTTGGCTAACAGGACTTTGCACATTCAGAAGTTTTGCTTTTAGTTTAACTCACTGATTACTTTCTCAAGTGTCAGATGATATGTTACACTTTAGACTATGTGATGGAGTGGGAAATGGCCTCTGCAGCAGAGAGCTTTGCATATATACTTATGCACTGTGTACTGAACAGAAAATAAATGTCCTTCAGCTGTAGCTTTACAGACACAGAGCATTTCGGATGGTGTTTATATTCCATGAATAGCAGAGGCAACAGAAAAGATGTGAATGTCTGTGTGGGAAGGATAGTGCTAGACATCTGATTCCACACTATAAATAGCTTGAAATATGTTTTTAGTCATCTGCACAAGGCATCATTTAAGTAATACTCATATGCAATACTGACATAGCAGCATATTTTACTGGGAATTAATTCTCAGGTTGGATCTGCCTAAATCTTGTTCCTTTCAACATATCCCAGAAAAGTCCCAAGAAAGAAGGGTCTCTAGTCTTGTTGAACAAATCAAGCTAAAGAGCAAATAAAGTCTTTGTAGCAGTAGTTGTACATAATTATCTGTGGTCTCCTGGGTACAGCCCACCATTTAATGGAATTGCTAAAATAAAAGTAAGAAAGCGACCCCAAATCTAAACTAACTTAAAGCATTAAAGGTAATACTATTTTTATAGCTTCAAAAACACAGGGGAGAAACGTTAGGGAATATGATTTATTATTTGAAGGATATAATTGAGGCTTTTAAATCATACCCAGAAGTTCTTCTAGTTTTCTTGTTTTTCTGTTAATCCGTGTGCATTAATATAAAACATCACACAGGGTAAAGAACGTGTCAGAGGTATCATTCACCCAAACCACTCTTCAGTACACGAGAAAGCAGGCAACAGGAGCATTTTGTTTGCCCATTAACTGCAGTAGGAACAATCCTAGTTTCCTTGAAGTCAATGAGAGCTTTAACGTTACCCTTCAGTGGGGCCCAGATTTCACCCTGTGAATTTTTGAGGTAGAGTCTTAACGTAAAGCCTATTGAAGCCAATGGAGTTTCTTCCACTGCTTTTAATGGGTTTTGCTTCAGGCCCATAATGGACGTGATGTTAATATTACATGTAGTGTTGTCTCACAATGCTGAGCTCTCGTTTTGTTACTTTTTAAGCAATAAAATATAGCATGGTAGCAACAAGAAGAGAGATCTGTTCTGGACTGTTGTGAATCCTCTGACTGCTTTCAGAGGAGTCTGAGGATACTGTATGCATTGCTTTAAGTTCAACCCTGAAAACTCATTGTTAGGTGCCACCTAGTAGGATAAACTGACATTATAGCTGTCCCAATTCTGTATCAGACAAACATAAAGCAGAAAAATGTTTTTCCAAATTAAAGTCAGTAAATCTTAATAGGGAGAAAAAGTGTTGGACACAAATCTCTTGAATTAAAATAACTGCCTCTTTGGATGGGTGAAACAGAGCATGGAGCAAATCTCCTCAAATAAAATACCAGCACTCTGGAGGATTAGTTGCATGCTCTATTTCCTTCTTACAAATGTGCTGTGGAATGATGGGCAATCGCCCTTATTCTGCCTTAGTGAAGGTGTGCTATCTCTCTGATGCAGATACAGCCAATCATGGGAAACTTGTTGAACTAGGTGCTTTTAAATCGTAGTTGCTTATTAAGGATTACAAAGTGATTATAGGGTGGGAAATAATATTCTTTTTTTTCACTGAACCTAGTGCAACCATGCACTAGACCAAAGTGTGATGTATTAATTAATCTGAATCCCCTCTTTTCAACTAACTACACACTGTGTAGCTAATTTTTTTTGCATCTTGTGTTATTTACTGATTGGGAACTGCTCTGCTTTCAGATCAGACTGTCATTGCAGTTTTCAAGAAAGGAGCTTTATTAAACCTGAAGAGATGGGCAGATTATTTCCCACTCTATATCTGCTCTGATGCATTGAGGTAAAAGCATGTGCCTGATTTACTCTTAGTTCCCCCTTCTTTACCCACCATCCAGAGCCTTTCCATCTGCATCCAAGATGATTAGTATTTCAGCAGCTCTCTTTCTAACTTTGCTACCTGCAATGCAGAGAGGAGTGCAGAACATGAGAATGTATATTATTTTAGACTGAAAAATATGCATGCCCTGTGTGTTGCTTTGATGGATTATTCACTGTAAAGTTGGCTCATAAAGACTGTTATATCAGACAGAAATGCAGGAAAGGCAAAGCCAAAGACCTGAGTAAGGAACATGTTTTTAATAGGTGGTGTGGTTTGGAGTCACAGAGAGGTTTGGTTGTGTTTTGCTCACCTCAGTTTTAGCAAAAAACTCACCACAAAAAAAAAAAAGATACAGTCCCTCTGGGCAAAGGGGCACACTTGAGGTAGGTAAGATCAAGCCAAGAGTAACTCAGCCCCTGAGATAATAAAAAATGTCAACAGTTGCATATCTGCTTTGAGGCCAAAAGAGAAAAAGAAAAACAAGCTGTATGTCATCTTTTTGGTTGGTTTAAATCTGTCCAAGTCATATGAAACTTGGAAAAAAAATGTTCTTCTATTATTTGTAGGAGACTCTGTCACAGTTTAAATTACTGTTCTGCCATCTCCCCCCAGTAAATACTGTAATATATGTTAGAAGCCTTTCTGGTGTGCTGGAGAGTTAGGGTGATCAGTGGATTGAGCTCAGATTCTCTGAAATGGGCAGTGTCATAGGAAAAAGTTTGGCAAAACACTTAGGGAAGGTGACAGAGATAGTGAGAGTGCATTCTGCTGACTTAATGGCTGTGAGCATTGTCTCTGCAGCCTAATTATGAATCCCTAATGTACTTAGTATTTACCCCAAACTGCAGAGGGTGCTAACATGGAATACAAATGAAGTCCTTATCAGCAGCTTGATGATTAAGTGACAAAATTATGGCAAGGTCTTGTAAATATAACTACCTACTACAAGTCAGGAGTTCAAGTTAGTGTTTATGCTTAAACTTATTCTAGATATTGTTTAGGTAAGATCTAGCACTTTAGGTTAAGACATAATGAATCTGCTGACCTGTATTGCAGAACATATACTGATATTCTCTCCTAGATGCATAATTATGGCTTCCATTTCTATGTTTGCAATTAATTAATATTAAGAATACTTTTTCTGTCTTCCCCTTCGTGACATTAGAGCGAGCCAGGGGTTTGGTTTGTAAAAGTACAAGCAGAACTGTAAGAGATGGGATGTGATTAGATGTTTTTATTTATGCATAAGCAAACATACTTTCTACTAATTCCAATTAATTTCTAAAATATTAAAATTATGAGTAAAAGGCTGATTTCCATTGAAAGAGCAATTCTAGACAGCCACGTGAGCAGGAGTGATTTCTGAGTATGGACTGGTCTCTGGGCTCTGATGAGCAACCTGCACCTCCACCTCCTGGGATGAAGGAGGAGCAGAGAGGACCTGTTACAAGGAGAAGAGTAACATTACAAGAGGCATATGTATATTCTGTTGAGAGCTACTTTGGCTACCCCTGTTCAATCCTCAAGTTCAATTGCCACAAGTAACCCTGGCTGTGTCCTACTCTTGCTTTTCCATGATGCCTGGCTGTCTCTGGAGAGAGCATTGGCCAATGGCCTTCAGTCCCTGGTAAGATCTTGGAAACTCAGAAGCTCTGTGATGTCTGTTTAGGAAGGAAACAACCTTATCTTGCCATCGTTGTGACTGTTAATCAAGGAGTGAGGTCTAAATCTACAGCTGCTGTCTCTTTATTTTCAGGCTAAACAACAGGTGATTTTGTAGTATATCTGTAGATTCATTTTGAAGGGGTGTAAGAACCAAACTCATACAGAAAACAGGGATCTGCTACAAAATTCTTGTGCGTCCTGGGTATATTACATAAAACCTGACCTTTACGTGAAACTAAACCAGAGAAAGTCAGTGAGAACAAGGCAGAGAACATCATTTGTCACTATATAAACCCTTGCTGTGCCCACAGCTTGAGCAGGCTGTGCCGTTTCGGTTCCTACATCTGGGGAAGGACACAGTGAAGTTTAAGAAGTTACCAAGGGAGGTGAGTAAAATGATCAAGGATAGAGTCAGCATCCTCAGGAAAGGAAACTGGAGAGGCTGCAATGCCTCAGCTGGGGAAAGAAAGGCTTGAACAGTGGGGGAAAAGTTTCCAGTAGATTGCACCTTTTTTCTGTCTTTGTGTTTTAGAATACAGTCACTTTCTGTTCTTTTTGTTTTGCAAATCATGTATGTTTTAAATTGTAACATATAATTTTTCCTTATAAGAAAATGTCCACTCTTAGAGGCAGTGAGTAGTTGAATTAAATACTCTTTTTATGGTAAAATAAGAGCCTGTGAGGAATAGTGCTTAAAGAAAGAAACTGTAAAGAAGTCAGTACATTATCTGTCTCTAAGATCTGACCTCACAGCAGGGCAGCTAAACCCATCCAGCAACTAAACGATTTTGCTCTATAAAAGTCTTTGGAAATAGATTTTATCTTTTTTCCTCGGGAACATACACAGGGCAGAGGAATTGATTTTTTTTTATTTTTTTTTTCCAAGAAAATAAGCTCCACAGTCTAAATTATGTTAATTGCTGAGTAAAATGCCAATATTATAGGTATTTAAGCCAAGTTAATGTTGAGATGTTATGCTAAAACTCCTGGCCTCTTGTAATTAAATACATATCAGAACAGATATAAGCAGTAGTTTAATGTGTGGGTTTCTTTTTTTTTCCCAGAAAATGGACTTGGATTTTAGAAGAAAGGATTGCTCACAAAGTGTTAGATTGATTACTTGATCCATTTAACCCACACAGTCTTATTCTAGACACTTTCAGCTTCTATGGAGCCCTCATCCTGCTAGTTCCAGCCAAGGAAAAGGCATGGAGAACTTTCACTCTGGAAGGAAAGCAAGATGAGGTTCCTCCTGGTTACTGCTGCTTGCTAGAAACACAAATTCAGAAGGTGAAACCACGGGACAAAATGATAGTGTGGGAAAAAAAAAAATAAAAAGGAGTAAAATCAAACAATCTGATTTGCAAACAGAAAGCTTTCCAAATAATTTAGTGCACAAGTGGCATCAGCTTTTAAGGGATATAACTTGTGTAACTTAGATTTATGTAACTTGTAATTCAAGCTGACACTGACTTTGCCAGCGTCGTAAGGGTCATTTTGTGCTGTTCTTGAGCAATCTCTGCGATGAACGAACCATCACTCATGCAATAGATTTAGTGTTTACAACTGACATTTTGTTGAAAGAATGGCTTTAATTTGTGGGGATGGGGCTGGTGGCTCGTAGTGAGAAACCTTTGTGTGTCTCTTGGTGTTTCTGAGGGCGGTGCCTGAGTTTTAGAATTTTGTTCCAAATCCATGTTTGAATTTTGGATCCCCTTTGAGGAATTAGAGGCAAAAAAAAAAAAATCCACCCAACTGCTAGTGTTTAGTGCTGTCCTGCACCACTTTTTTTTTGTCATTTGAGGATTGAAAAGGATTTGCTTCGTATTTGGCATCTGTACACGTGGCACAGGCTGCTGAAATCAAGGCCTGGGAATGTATACAGCAAAATGAGCAGAACTGAGTCCAAGCTAAAATACAAGAGAGAAAAAGAAATCAAATATTGATGAAAGGAACCCTTAATTTTACCAGAAAGTTTATTTGGAGCACTGCCATGCTCCTTTAATCCTCATGCCCAGAGTGCGTGCAAAGTAACAGCGGGGATGGAAATGGTTATTCAGTCCTGAGAGAGGAGATGCTGAACCCTCCCTTCTTGTGTGTCTATGTGCAGTTTAGTTAATCTACCATTAAAGCTTCCAACAATTTATTTCTGGTGGAGAATTTCCCTATTCATATTGCTGATCAGGGAGAAAAGTTCTATCTCAAGAAATGGGGAACCAGACTGGGAACTGAAAGCATCATTAGTGATTACATGGAAACACTTTCCAAATGTGTTGGTTGGGGCCCTTTTTCCTTTTCAGTTCTATTTCAGTTTAAATCAAACTTTGTCCTTTTTATTTTGTGTTAATGTGAAGAATGTATAGTTTATGCAATAAACTTAAAAATACACTATTTGCTTAGGTTTGAAGATTGCAATGGCTCTCCATTTTTCATCATCTAAAGTCGATGTATCTGATACTTTACTTCTTCCCCAGTTCAGTTTTCTCAGAGGCTGTAACACCTGGACTTGTGGTGTTTTCTTTTGTAGGAGTTCTTGCAGATTTTTTGGGTCAGGTTTTGGCAATATTTAAAAATGAATGGCAAATTAAATTGCATTTTCTCTTTCACCTTCAGGTTTATCTCTTAGAAGGCTATATCCCATAAATTCTGTTCCAGGAAATCTGTGCTTAAATTCACATCTGGAAGGGTACACAAAAGGTATAGCCTGCCTGCAGGATTTCGATTGCAGATCCATACTAATTTGTGCAGAAAGGGTTCAGAAATGAAGACTGTTCTCAGAAAACAACTTTCCTAGAGCCAAGTGGGGTGGGACTTCACACAAATCTGGATTACATCAGGTACAAAGCTGACCCAGGAGCTATGCTTTGTCACCCAGAACTTTTTTGAACTCAGCCTTCCTGGTGAAAGTCAAATAAGTCACACATATTTTGAAGTCTACTGCTAATGCTCACATATACTTTTGTGAACTTTACTGCTGAGTTTTACAGATGCCTGCAGAGGTGTCTAGTTCATTTCTGAGGACTTCTGTATTTGGGTATTTGGATTAATATCTTACATGGCAGTATGAATAGTAAGTTTCAGGAAAGTTGTGAGCAGAGTTCTTTAGAAATATTGGGAAATACAATAGTTATTGAGAAACCCAAGCCAAGTTTGATGTTTATATCTGTAAATAGAATATTGATTTTTAAGAATTATTCTAATTATGAGATACAGCTTAATTTATCAGAATAACATAAAGAACAATGCATTTATTAATTCTGTTGATAGAATAATATAATAAAAATAAGGTTCAAGTAAGAGCAGTACAGTAATAATAATAAGAATGATAGGTGTGTATTGACATGCTCAAGAAAAAAGGCATATCCCTGGGAAAAAATACTGTGTATAATCTCCTGAGAAAGACTTTTAAAGAAAATCTCAGAACAAACATATCTTTCTGCTTACAGAGAGTATTAGTGGTGAGGTGTAACTCCAAATTTATTTTGCAGCATTGCTCTGAGCTCCCAGCTCCCAACCATGCTGCATCTTATAAATCCCAGCTTTCATGTTCATGATGCAGTAATAACATCAACACTGTTTAAACCATAAAGGCACTGATTGAATTTCATATTACATAAGTAAGTGTGTAATTGCATAAAGTTGAAATGAGCATTTGACAGCTTAAAATAGAAACAGAATCTGCAAAGGATGCTAAGCAGTTAGCATGGAAGTTGCTTATTCGATTAATAACTTTTGAATGGTCAGTGTACCCTCAAAGCAGCTTTCTTGACAACTGGAATAACGAGGCTGTACTATTATGAAATGTTCTTTACTTGTATTACTGTCACTGTGGCAGTATGATCAAGGCAAGAGGATGCTACTCAGGTGGCTTTAGTCACTGTGTTAGTGGAAATATTCCTCTGGAGAGATGTGCAAGGTGGGTTAGGGATCTGCCGAGGTGAGGCTGCAGCAGGTCCCCAGTCAACTCAAGCAGCTTTAACTTAACCTTCTTTTAGATTAGCTGGAATAAGTCTTAATTTAGGATAATGGAAAGATTATATTAATAGTGATTAATATTAAATCCTCCTTCTTTTTCTTATTCTATTGAATTTTCTATTAAAAATTGGTGTGTGAGGTACCTTGAGAGAGATTTATTCTTACTTAAAAAGCATCGGGAATACATTGTTGACTGAGAGAATTAGGAAAGTTGACAGCATTCGGAATAAACTGTTGTTGTAATAGAGATCTCACATATAGAAATATATTTTACAGTCTGGGATGAATAACTATCTTTGTGTCTAGAGAAAGAGAAAAGTGCTTTGTAGGAGAAGTATTCCTTAATAGGAGAAGAGCATCCACTGTCTTCTTCCTCAAGTTTTTTATTAATGATACTGCTTTAGATGGGCTTCTGAATTATTAATGTATCTAGTGAACAGGACAAAGGACCCAGCAGAATCTCAAATATGTAAAATAAAGCCTTCTATAAATTATTTCACCTGTGAATTTTCCAGTCTCTCAAATCCTAGCTGTACATTGTTTATGAGATTTTTGTCTGTCTTAGGTGGGAGTCCAGAAGCTTTGATCTGCATGTTTGTCATTTCCAGAGTTGATATTGCATCTTGATTTTTAGGACTGAAAATCAGGGGAATAGAGAAACTACAGTTGTGACAGGATGTAGGAGTCTTATACACTAAGCTAAATTGAAATAAAAAATATTCATACTTTAACTGCTATTCCAGCAATTACTCTGTGCAGAACACAAAGAGGAAGAGAAGCTACACATTTTTTGTTGTGGCTCAATCACATTGTACACTGGATTGGAAATGCGCATCATTACTGAAATGCAAGCGCTTCCATATTATACTGTTGTCTGAAGAAGTTATCAACACTGACAGTGTTGTCTGCACTTCTTAGTTCAGTTCCAGCTACATCACTTTACCTTTTTTAGATTGCTTGGTAATCAGTTCAAGGGCTCTGTTAAACACCATTCATTGTTATCTGGCGAAACCCCAGACTGTACATTTGAATTTGGCTGTGCTGGGAGAAGAAAATGCATCCTTTCGTCCACCAAGCAAGTTCAAAACTAGACAACTTGGCAGTTTTAATTTCCAGCCAGAAATGGAATTTAAAATAAAGCAATACCATGAGATGGTTAACAAAACTTCATGTAAATTGGAAGTCCAAACTGTTCACTTGAAACACTGCAGCTACCACATCAATAACCAATGAGTGAAATCTCAGTCTTTGTTTCCAAAATGAATCAATCCTTCATTGATCCAAGAAAACAGAAAATGTTTTCTGGGCTTTTGCTTATTTTTTGCCTTACCACCCAGTGATAGTCATTTACATGAGATATGTTAGATGGTTGCTTGCATTTTAAAATATTAAATACTTGCAAACTGTTAAATTATGAGAATTATAGTTATAGCAGTTAGCACTTCTCAGTCCTTTGGAATAAGATTGCAATGCCTGAACTCTCAGTGTGGAGTTGGAGCCATGAAGACCATAGAGATACACAGAAGAATGCACGAATGGGGAAAGAGAGGAAGAAAAGAGTTAAAGAGTGAGCATGTTACAGAATCTTGCTGATAGCTCCTACAATGAAGAGATTTAAGTGGTGCTGATTGCTGCAGCTATAGATACAGCTTAGAGCCAGCCTAGTGAGCAATCCTTATCATTAAATATTTGAGATAGATTTAAGATCAGTTAAATCCCCTTTGGAAAGGGAAATAGGCCAAAACATGTAGTGTCCATAGTCTAATCAAAAGACTATGTGTAATCAAAAGTCTAAGTGTAAAGAGCTTTTAAAATCTGTGGTCCCAATGGCTACTTCTGTTCCCCTTCACCTTGGCCCTCATGCTTGTGGCTGCTCTCTGTTCTGGTGTGGGTCATTTTCCTCCTTAGATCTTTTGACCCTTTTCTCATTTTCTTCCCTCCTAAGACCTCTAGTTTAAATGTTAGGAGTTAAATTTTAAGAGTTGAGTTCCCAGTGTTGCTCTATGGATTTTTTTGGACTGAATCTTGTGTCTCTCACAGCTACTGCTGCCACCAGCATTAATTCTCAGAGTGACTCACCTTGGGATAGCCACAGACCAGTGCTTTAGATGCAAAGACTTCTTCAGAAAGTAATAGCACTAAATATTGAGTCTAAAATATAACCAGAGGCTTCCAAATCACTAAACGGATGTGAAGACCTGTTTAACAGTAGATGTTGATGGAGAGGATTGCTTTGAGCTTCAGCCAATCTGATGTTTGGTTTCAGACTGTGTCTCCTATCTGACTTGACATGAAGAAAGCAACCAAGTTCCTTTCAAGCAATTTCAAGTACTCAGTAGGACAAAATAACTAGCACTCTGTAAAACATCTGATCCTGACTAGTTAGAAATAAGTTAATTCTACTCTCTGAATTCCTTTTTCTAAATTAATACTGTCACTTTGTCCAACCTCATTATCTGTAAAAAAACACCAAACTACAATTTTCTTAGCATCTGACTCATTTCTCACCCTCAACGATATCCTTAGCGTAAGGATTTCAACTGTCTAATTAAGCCTTGTATTGGAAGAAATTATTTCCCAAGTTTGTAACCTTTCAGTTTCACATGCTGACCCGAATTCTCCCACCATGAGACTTTACAGAACAGGATCTCACAATTCCTCTGTCATTAGTAAGTATGTATCTTTTATATTATGTCTTGTTGCATTTGCCTCCTCTCGAAGGTAAATGAGTTTACTTTGCTAGCAAAGTTTTCCACTTGCATAATGATTCTTATGGCTGCTTTCTGAAAGCCATTTAGTCCAGCAGGATGCTTTCTGAGATGATGATAGGTACTGAGAATGGTGTTTCAGGTGGCAAGAATGAATCAGGGATTTATGTAATGACATTATAATCTTTTCTGTACGATTCTTCATCCCACCTATGCGTCCTAATGTTTTGTTTGCTATTTCAGCTGACACTTCATTTCAAA
Organism: Urocolius indicus; assembly: GCA_013401255.1. Lineage (NCBI taxonomy): Eukaryota > Metazoa > Chordata > Aves > Coliiformes > Coliidae > Urocolius > Urocolius indicus. The sequence continues at coordinate 20,976 of WBNH01001594.1, read as the reverse complement.
GAGAGGTTTGCTCTTAGCTGCTGAAAATGATGCCCATCATTTTCCTGAGATGCTATAATTAATGTTGAAATTCATAAGGGATCTGGGTAGTTCAGACTTTTCTCTCCTGTATGCATTACTTTGTACTTCTTAGCATTCAGTTTCTTTTGCTGTCTTGCTGAATAGTGATTTAGGCTGGATCTTCATGGGGAAGCTCAGGAATGCACACCTTGCATTTTGGCTCCAGTGTTTTGTTTGCATATTGAATGGGGCTCACTCTCAGTGTTTCATGTGTCTATCACACAACTTAAGTAATTTTACTTGACTAGTAGGGTATTTTGCATTTATTTTTCAGTATGTCTGCTGGCATAGCATAATTTGTGGGGGGCAGATAATTTTGTAAATCAAAGTGGAATTCTTATGCAGGTACTTATTTCCCTTACTATGAAGAGAGTGCATGAAGTTACATCTTATTTGATTGAGTACCAGAGGAATGTATAACACCTTGAAATATATAGAAATAAGGTATATTTTATTTTAAGCTGCACGAAATAAGATTTGGAGCTTCTATTCTTATGATTACAATACCTTTAATTATGTTTATTTTTAGCTGACGTCCTTTTGCATTTTTGAAAATTGTATTTTAAACCACTTTTTGTTCTTGTAAGAATAAAAAAGTGGTTTGTATCCTAGGGAAATATACAGTCAAGAACTATTTATTATCAGGATGAGCTGTGACCTGCTAAAAGCAGGTCAGGTGAGTTTGTTTTGAGCTGGAATACACTTTGCCTGACACAGTGCCATTGTGGCTATGAAGCCAGTGTGTACATTATGGATTATCTGCCCTGCTTTGCAGATACTTCTTTAAGAACTCTGCATTATATTTATATCTATGCCATATCTCTGTGCCACTCCTGCAATATGTATTGCTCTGGTAGGATATGTGCAAAGCTGCAACTGTGTTTCCCAAACCCTGGGCAATTTGACACGTTTTCCTGATGTATTTGTTACTGCCTTGTGATCCATTCTTTTATTATCAGCAACCACAGTTCAAGCAGTGGTAGCACAAGTAAACTAGTCTGTGGTTGCACTGGAAGGGAACCATGATGCAAAACAAGTGATCATAATTGCTTACTGTTAGAAGAGCTTCTCTGGGGTCAGACTTATTTGGTATGCTGCTGTTCCAGAATTCAGGAAACAGATTCAGTCTCCTGTAGAGATGGCAGATGACTGCAAAGATGGCAAAAATAAGTTTAAAGTTTCAGTATAATGAGAACATCATGTGAACAAATGAACAGATCTTGTTGCTAAACTGCAGCGTCAACATTCCAGTCTGAAGTTTCCTTGCTGTCAGAAGCATGAGGCTTTCACTGCTGATACCAGCAGAGAGTAGAGGCCAGTCACCTATCGAACCTTAACATGATGGAGGGGATTGAGGGCCATAACAAAGGTTAATAAAGGTGTGTGGGATGCATGCTGTATAGCTTGACAGCCTATGGGAAGATGATTTGTAGTCTATGAGATATGCAACATTCAATGAAGTAGTTAACAGAACGCTGTTTGTCTAGTTGTTGTTCCACATGCAAATGCTGTCAGCAGAAAGGAGTATTTCTCTATTGTTCTTTAGGTTTGATTGACCTTCATTATGTTCCCTGTGCTATTCCAGAGGACTCTGCTAGTTCCCTGCTGTCCTGGGCTCCATTGTAGAGGAGATCTACATTATGGCTATGATGTGCCATGAGGATGGAGGGTGCATTTGAAAGATAAAGGACACATTGCAATGACTCATAAGCTGGAATAGGGAGGTCTTACACTGAGCTACGCAAAATGCAAGAGTAGTACAGGAAGCCAAACGTTACTCTCTGGTATGTGCTCCGCTCCACTCGTGCTGATGCTCTCAGCTTAGAGGGACAGGTGAAGGCTGTTTTGAATCACCTTCTGCCTTCTAATGGTATTGTAAATGATAAATTACAAATTTATTCGAGACTGGCTGAACGTTGCAGGCTTATACTGAGCCCTAAAACACCAACTCGAATGCTCTCAAGAGAAGTTGTTAGTGTAAAGATTTTGCATGAGTGTCTGTATGTGCATAAGAAGCAGAGGAGAGAGTTGTGTTTCTGTGGTATTAAGGCAAAGCAGAGAAATTCAGAAGAGTACTCTAGTAAATAAAAAATAGTGAAGATCAACCCTGCTGCATTGTTAGGGTTGTAATTTCCATCTCTCTGTACCCATGTATTCTTTGCGTCTCCTGAAAAGTTTAAAGAGTGTTTTGGTGAGAAACTTTTCCTGAAGTGTTTTATTAAAATCACACTCCTTCTGACACATTGATGAAGTTCTCTAGGGGAAGCTCTCACAATTTTAATGTTTTCAAGAAAAGATATGAGAATCAAGCAAGATAAAAGTCATCAAACCCTAATAAATCCTTTAAAGCAAATTAAAGTGATGTCTGAGCTGACATATTCAATTTTCAATAAAAAGAAAACGATTTTCGGCAAGCCACAGGCATGACTCAAAGACCTACTTCTGCAAAATCAGAGTTCTACTGCTTTGTTTGCACTTGAGTACGTTAAATCAACTAGGTGGCTCATCCATAAAGCATGACTCTGCCCACGCTGCAGAACTTTCTGGAATCAAATGATGTGGAGTTCCATGTTTGGCTTATCTGCAATTCATATCATTAACAATGAGGTGCTGTATGTGTGTAGTGAAAATATAGTTAAAGAAATGTGTATGGATGTGGTGTTAATACATAATTCCTCATTGAACAGTGCTGAATGTATCTTAAGAGACCTCTGTTCATTGTTTTCTCATCTGAACATATTCATATTTGAATAAACACCCATTCTAGCTAGAAAATAAAATCCTTTGTCACCTATTTAAGTGGAACCCAGGACAACACTTGATAGAGATATTGACCATGTTAACTATGAAATTACAAAGCAGTGCACTGGTCCAAATATTTTAATGCATAGCTATGACAACTAAGATTTAGGACCAGTATTGTTGGTTCATACATCTGCCACTGCTTAGAGACCAAAGAGCTGATCATTTCTGTCCTCTACAGTTTTCTTGCTCACTCCAGTTTCAGTTAACAATCACAGATAAAAACCATGACCATCATGTCTTTGTATTGAATTTTTCTTTTCTTTTTTTCTTTGATATGTCATTATTTTTCTTATTAAGAGCTAAGGGATATATCTTTGACAGAGCACCTAGTGATTGAATAAACTCCACAAAATAATATGTAGATTTCTTAATAGTGGCAATTTACTCTCTCTGGAACATCACTAGTAGTCTTAGCTTGATGTGTTTCTGATTAATTACCTTTTTTTTCAATCATGAGGCAATTTAAAAATATGCTTTCAAGTCTCTCGAGTGGTGTAGAGTGGATGCCACAGTTTTCACAGCTTAGTTTATTCAGTTTTTGATCATTTGTGGGTGCTGCCCCACATTCCACCTTTGAATCCATACCTCATTGCCTTCAAAGCTTGTGCTGCCTGTTTTACAATGAAATAATTAATACTGGTGACAAAAAACACAAAGCATGAATATAGCAAAAAGAGGGTTATGACCTTTAATTAAAAATGAGTGTGCTATTACAACAGAACTTCCTCTTCCACAATTATTCTATCATAACATATTTTTTTTATAAGCATCTCACGTGGAATAGCATCAGTGGAAGGTGGGGTGTTACTGACTGCTAAAGTGCTGTACTCCTTGAGGCACTTCAACTTTTTACAGGTAAATCTTATGCAGTTTCTTGTGGGTGGGATGCAAGTCTTTATTGGAGAAGGTCTGTCAGTAACAGCATTGTAAGAATGACTGTTGGATATTGGTGGTAATTTGCAGCGTGTTTCGAAGGTCAGCCATTAGCTGTCAGAGAAGTTGAGCGGCACACGCTGTGGGTACCAATTTATTTGGGAATTTCTGCCTGGTTAAATGGCTGTCAAGTGTGACAGCTGCATTTGTAGCAAGAGTTAATGTTCAAGAATTTGTCAGGACTCTCTGACTTTGCTGACCCAATCTTTAATGTAGTCACATATTTTCATTTTCGGCAGGCACAAGACTAATGTGTCACATGGATGGATTGATTCTTGGTTTTCATATTAATGGGTCCCTTCGCGCATGCTGCTGGTTTGGTTGATATTGATGTACTCTGGCCCCATCCTGTTAACTGGATAGTCCTGTAATGAAGGCATTAGTTTAAAGTCCTTTAGAATAGGGGCAAGTTCCTCAAGAATTACTGCAGAGTTACAAGGATTAGGCAAATGTTCAATTGCTGCATTTCCAAAGTCCGTGTCATAATTAAAAGGAAGAAAAAGTACTCCCAATTAATATTACATCCACAAAAGAGTCTTTCACTAAGCCTTCTGTTTTAACATACAGCATTTCTGCTATATGATTTGTTGATATTTAAGGTTGTGTTTAAAGTACACCGGTTCCTTCTTTATAAGTATGCTGTCTGTACTAAATCCATCTTGCTCCAGGTTAAGAGAATTTGTTATGCAGCAGAAGTTCTGTATAGATTCTCATTTGTTACCAGCACACATTTTTTCCTCTCTTTAGAAGGACATGTACTTTGTCAGCAAGGAAATATTTTCTGGAAATAATTTAATTGGGAGGAAAAAAAGGCTCTTTCTTCTCTTTTTTAACTCCAACAAAAAGCTTGTCTGTGATTTTGCTTTATGAAGCATGGCACGACGTTACGCACTCAGCCATGGACTCTATTTCATTTCATCCCATCTACAAAGCTACTGCTGCTTTGGAGTTACCTCTCAGAGCTCTCTATCCCACACCTCCACTCGTTATTTTGTTGTTAGAGTTAAATTTGAGTTTGATGGTTCAGTGTTCTAAAATCAGAAGTAAACTATCAGCTGGAAGAGTCTCACTTCCCAGACTGATCCTGAACTTGAAAGGCTGAAAGTTGAGTTGTCTCTTCGCTTTGAATTATCTCAGTTCCTGCAGAACGTCTAACTGACATTTCACTTGTATCTGCTAACAGGTAGCTCCTGCTGCTTTGTAAATCATATTTATTGCATTTAAGTAGCTGCAGGTCAGGTGGGGGGGAAAAAAAGGAATAAAAAAGTAAGCTCAATATGAGTAACAGCTTGAAACTGGTTGAATGCTAAATGTGTTACTAACGTTACCTTCATATCCCAGCGCTAACTCTGGTCTGTAGCTGATGGTATGCAAATTGCCTGATGGCCAGTTATGCTGGTGTCTGCTGGGATAGCTTAGGGACAGGTCCAAACTTTGCTATTATGGGAACCCAAAGTATCTGTACTCATTATACACAAGTTCTTAAGCCACAGCATCTCTGCCCAGGTTTAGTGGTACTGTGACCCATGATGATAACTGACTTAGCTGGGTATCAGCATCACCAGGGATTTTGTATGATTGCTTTCATTTGTATTCCAGTGCTCAAATCTAGAAATGGCTCTAGAGCCAAGGCTTTGGGCATGGCCACCGACTCGTCTAGACCGTGCTAGCCTTGTGAGTGCTATGCTGAAGCCCTCAGCCCACAGCAGGAGGGTTAGCTTTTATAGGTGCTTCTCCATTCTGCTGCTTCTGTTGGAAGGAGGTGCAGGTACAGAAGATGTTTATGACGTGGTCTGCATGTCCTACCCTGTTTTTCATCAAAGAAAGTGACCAGGGCAACTGTTTGTGGTTTAAATGCTATTGCTGTGTCTATCTACAATCCATCACACCCAGTCTCTCTCCCACGAGTACAGAACAGGCAGATTTTCTAAGGCTCCTGAGAATTTAAGAACAGAAATCTGAAAACAAATGTTATTCTTCACAAAGACTAAACTGTGAAAACCCCATTTTTATACTTTAATTCAATGACTAAATACCACATGCAATTTTATTGCCATCTAACATAGGACATACATATGGGTTTTTTTATAAGCTTTAAAAGACCATGCTTTTAGGTGTGCCATGGAGACTTTCAGAGCCACTACAAAGTTCTAGTCAGAGCAATCCTTTGCGTTGAAAAATATTAGGTAGTCAGTTTATATAAAGCTCTGATAAACTGCCAAATATCTTTTCATAACAAGGAAAGAATTCAGATTTACACAGAAAATTAAAAAAAAAAAATTAAGGCAAAATGTAGGTAGAAAACAAAAAACTTTGAAGAGTAATTAATGAGTTTTGGTGAGAAGTCATCCTTTTCAATATTTTTAATTGTAAATCTTATGGATGCTCACCTTCATGTTTGTGTGTCTCTTGTGACATGCCCCATGTGAGTCTCATGCCTGTGAGGAGCAGGTGATCCTTAGCCTGGCCTGCAGCCCTTCCATGTTTAGCAACCCCAAACTCTGCCTGTGAAGGTTCATTTTCGACATCTGAACTTTGTCCGTGTTGCAGATATCCTGCTGTGATAGCAAGAAAATAATTCTGGGATTTAGTGAATCTTGAAATATTGATGATTAATCAGCACTTTGAGCCCTTGTCCAGAAAGAAATTCATCTGCAATATAGTCTTAAGGTTATTTCATCCCATTGTTATCATATTAATCCTCTTTGTTATTGCAAGTTATTGAGTTTGAAGCCACCCAATGGTTACCTTTATTCCACCATTTGCTAAAATACCATGTAATACATGCACTTGGCAAGGTGTCATTTAACATCCCTTCACTGGACTGATCAATATGGCACTTGCAAGAGAATATCAGGCTTGATTACCAAATTGTCTCTGTTCAAGTTGGTGCTTATTGTGAAAAATGGAGACACCTAAAGAGGTGGCTTATGAGTTTTTATGCTTTCAACTCTAATCATATTTTTAGACATGGCATTAAACAGTGAAGGCTGGATATATCACAAACCCCAGCCCATTCCATTTGCAGTAATAATTGTCCTTGATTAAGACTTATAGTTAGATTATACCAGAGATCAGAAATAATTTCTCCATGGAGTGACATTTATATCATTTTCTTTAAACAAGTAGGAATTAGCTGCACATAAATGAAAATGAATGTGATGCTTGCATCCTTCTGTTTCTTTAAATACTGAGTCCTCATCTGTAGTCTTATTTCTGCAGGAAACAATATTTTATACCTTTTGTTTTAAAAAGGAGAGCAGAGTGAAAGTATGTTATAATTCAGTCATAAAAATGTGAGGCTCCTGTTTTCTTTGCAGTATGTCAAGGTAATGTTGTGTGCTAATTTTGCTGCCCAGGTTAATGAAGATTAAGGTTGTGTGTGTATATATATATATATGTATAATAGAAATGCATGTAAGTGGAAAAAAATTCTGTTTCTTAGCTGAGGGGTCTACAAGAGACACAGACAATTCATACCAGGAAAGAAAAAGATTCAAACTACTTTCAGACTATTGTAAGAATTTCATAAATCAGCTTGAAAGCCATAGGAAAATTTCCTGTAGCTGTAAAGGGAGTTTGTATGCACCATCATTTACTTGGGACAGTGTCTTTTCTTTTTTCCAATTCAGATATAACACAAAAAGACAAGGCAAACAGCAGTGTCCTGGACAGAAGTGGGCACTGTGAGAAATGGACCCTCTCTTTTCTTACCATGTCTGTGCTCTTGAAGTTGGGAAAAACATCAAAGCAAAAAGCTGTTAGAGCACTGCTAGCCAAGCTGGTAGTTTGAAGGTCTGGTGGATAGGTTACACTGATGTATTTTTTATTGTGTGAGCATTTGGCTATGATTATAGCAAACAATGGGAAGCAAAGGTGTAAATATCCGGAGCACTACACCAACCACATCTGCCAGTGATATAATCACATGTAATCTAATAACTTGACTTGTTGCTGCCTGGGAAAGCAGTCAGATAGAAGCTGAATGCCAGGAAAAGTGCCATGAAATTGGGTTGCTTGGCATTAAACCAAGTATTCAGCATGACTCTGCCCAAGCAAGAGTGAGACATAGCTATGGGAGGGAACGAGAGAGGAGTAGTCTTTGTGAGAGGTAAAAATAAACTGAAACATAGGAGCATGGTGTAGCTTGATTATGAAAGCCATTTTGCAATTAATTATGGCTTTGTCAGGCAAAAGTGATATGTTTTGACTGTTATGATTATTCTGGGGTTGTTATTTAATAGTATTTTTAATCTTACACTGTGACATGTTGATAAAGTTTGGAGGAGATAGGAACAGTTGTGGAAGTGCATCTGTCACATGTTAGCTCTGTGACAATGTATCTGGTAGCAGATGTGGCTATAATATCATTTATAGATAATGCAAATAAAACAAGTATGGGTCAAAAATAGACCACAGACTATTCCAACCAGACGTATATCCAAAAAACCCCCAAATCCAGTGGTTGTTTCAATATTTACTAAAAAGGGAAGCTACTAATTTTCAACACCCTTATTTCTTCTGCTCTAAAATTCATTTACTCACCTTAACAAGGCTTTGTGCATATTCCTAAGACTTCCCAACTAAACTGAAATGTTAGTGTTTACAAACTTTTCCATCCTTTTTGCCAACTTTTTGCACACATTTAAAAATCTTACGGTAAGGCACTATGAAATTCATGAAGTGCTGAAGCCACTTGTACTGCACAGAAGAGCTAGTGCAAGTCATTAGTTTGCCTCAAATGTAATGATTGTTCATGTATCCAAAATAAATAGCAGAAGGGGGCGTTCCAGGTATTTATTCTTAGATGCAATGGACTTTTTAACATATGCACAGGTGGTTGACTAATAGTAATAGAACATTTACTGAATACAAGTCTTCAGGAACCTGACTTTTCTCTTTCCACATACTCCAGTGCAATACTGGAGAAAAAATGAAGTCAAACCACTGCTTTTTAAAAAGTCACTATCTTTTTGTTGTCTGATGAGAGAAATGTATTCATCTCACACAAATCATTTCTCACCTTCTTTTACTGATAAATGGATCTTTTGTGAGGCAGCAATTTAACCTTTACCTATAACAAAGTTATTGAGCCTCTCTCTGTACAACATTGTTCAAATACCTTCTCTTCAAAGTTATGCATTTTACCCAGTGGTAGAAGCTTCAGAATTCAAAGAACTAAATTTCATTTCTTGTGTTCAAACTGAATTCTGTCCATATAAAAGATTTAAGATGTGCTTTTCCATTATGTTTTACTTGAGTTTTATGTATCTGGATGTGTGCAGCATTAGCAGCAGATTAAAGGCAGCTTCATGATAAGTGGCAAATAGCTTTAGACCTTTCTGAGAGGCAATGGTAGAGGGTTAGAGGGACTGACTCTGGAGGCTGAGACTTCTCTTTTAGTACATAACCTGTCCCATGGAACTCTGCCTTGGAGTTGGGCAGCACTATATAGTCTGTAAATTGTATTTCTAAGCTCTTGCACGTGAAAACGAGCAAATAGTACCAGGATACAATGAAGTACACATCCCTGGTATTTCCTCTTTAACTTCATGGATTTTTTTACTTCTGTAAATATGACTGTTAAGGTTTTACTTCTTGGTGAATTTAGTAGCAAGCAGAATGTAAGTGGTATATTAAATTAATTGCTCTGTAGTAAAAAAAAACCCCACAAACACGTTCCTTCCATCAAGGTTTGTTATAACCCAATTTAAAACAGAGTAAAACTTATTCCTTTGTCTTAATAGGCATGTTAAATTAGCTATTTCCTCCTAAGAAAAAAAAAACATGCCTGGAAACATACCCCACAATGTTTAAAAATGGCAAAAGAGTTGATTTCTTGTCCCCTGCTATTTGTAATCTGTGATTAAACGGTGTGAAATGGGGCTAAGCCTTCCTGTTGGTGCCTTAGAGCGCTTCCTCCTCCCCTGTGCACTCAAAATATGTCTGGAACAAAAGTAGAGCATGGCAGTACTAATCTACATTTTCTCCATAGCATTAGAAAAATCTTTTATAGCAATGTAAACTCTAAACCAAGCCTGTTATTTGTTTAATCCCACAGGGCTGCATAGAGGCACGGATAAACAAAGAAAACCTAATTACATATATTGCCCATATTACATAGTAAAAGTAATTGGAGGATGTCTGTCTCCACACATAAATACAATTTCTTGTGTCTTTTTTTGTATGTGCATTTGATTAAATTTTCCAAATTTGAAATCAAGGTGATTAGAGGTTAGATTGAAAAAGATTTGAGTTGACATTCAAGTAGTTATATTATCAAATATATTTACAGTGACCCTAAAAACTGTTATTCAGCTTCTTTGTTGTTGTTATACATGAATTTCATTGCTTGTGTTACCCATTCAGTGACCTAAGAATTTTCATAGAAAACCTTCCTTCTCAGTACATTGAGCAGCAGCTGTGGTGAATGCATGTTGTGTGGAAACAGGCATAGAAATGCACAGCAACAAGTCTGAGTAATTGTGTATCACTTCTAAACTCTGTGATGCCTGTGTTCCAGGACATGGCCTGTGTGACTGGTCCCATGTAGTCCTGACCCAGGAGGAGCTAACTGTGCTCGGTGGAGGATGGAATAAGTCATTGCATCTGATTCCTTTACTGTATGTGGGTGAGTTTCCATCATTTAGGACAGTAATCTGGACTGCTTTCCTGTTTTGCTCCATACGTGCTTGCATATTTAAAACATCCTAGTGAAAACTTGGAGCAGTCCATGCTCCTGCATGAGTACATTGAAGAGACTGAGAGAACATGTCATGCCATTTCTGCAGCATGAATAAAAGAAGTACTAGAAAGATAAGCTTAATTCTGAATTTCTCTAAGCCTTATTGCATCGATAGATGGGATCATACTTCAACTTGTTTACCAATTTGCCTTGTAAATTTTCTATGCTGCAAAGGTAGCACCTCTTTTTTTGAAAGATTCTTGTGTTGTGCAGCCTAGGAGGAACATATTTTGTTGACTCTAATTTTTACTTGCATCAAAATAAATGGGAAAATGTGTTGCTGTCATAGTGTCTAAGTAAACTTCCTTCCTAGTGGAATTGTGAATGCCTAAGGTTAAGTAAAGTATGCTTTAAATAAACTTTTGGCTGAAGCAAGTTTATGAAACTGATGATTGTTATTTTATTGAGTGATGGAGACTGGTGCACAAGTCAACATGAGAAGCTCAAGCAATACGAAAGGAAGCAGATGTATCTATAGAAAGAGGAATACCTACTGAAATAAAGGTCATTTTCTATAACAGATATATATAGATATATATATATATATGGTGAACCCCAGGGCTATAAAGTGTTGAAGAGATCTAATGGTGAGGCAGAAAATAAAATAAGATGGAAGTGCAATATCTCAGGAAACTAGAGAAGCAGTAATATAACTGAGGGTCACCAAACATTTGGGAAGACTGATAGAATGACAGACATAGCAGATTAACTACATGATGCACAGGTCAAGCAAACTTAGATTGTAAGACTGACACTCAAACCATTTTTAGAGGCATATTGATCATGGGAGGGGGAACAGATTCTTAAGCAGGGAATGGTGGAGTCCATCCTTCCAGTACCATGTAGCTCCTAGAGGTTAGTGGGAACTTCCTTTTTAAGAGATACTCAAATGGGATTTGTTAATTTTCTTGTTAATAATTTAGATGTAGATCAAGTATTTCCTTACTGACTAATTCTTTACAATAGAAGCCATGTGTCTTGCTTATATTCTAGTTCACTTGATGGGGATGTGGGATGCTCCTCCTTACTGTGGTAGTAACAGCACAAGAACAAGGCTGTGTCAAGGGCAGTGAAAATTTTGTCTCCATTGTTAGCTGCACTCAACAGCCTCACCTTGCAAAGCAGCTACTTTGATGTGAAAGGATAAAACCAGCAGGAATTGTTTTCATGGTCTGAAAACAATTTAATTGGCTTGACTTGTCCAGTGGGTAACACTAAACTTTAGTACACTGGAGATTGTTATGGCACAGTACTGAAATGCTGGAGCATTGACTGGCTGTTTCCATTTGCAGAAAACGTAAATGTTGTAATGCAAAATGAAAATCTTATATGAATGACAGTGATATATTTGTATAGAAAAACACACTGCACAATACGTCTTCTGAAAAATGTTTGTTTTCTTGTTGATGATAATGAATATTTCCCCATTCATTCAGTTACTTCTTTCTAGTATATGGTGATGATTCAAATTGTGTGAGCTTATATATTTAATTTACTTCCACCACTTTTCTAAAGAATGGAGCTTCTTCAATAATGTATTTGTAGAACACTTTAATCACCACTATCTCTATTCCCATGTCACACAGCGTACCCTATCTTTATTTTTCAGTGGAATAAAAACACTGTAAGCTGGAATTTGAAAGTACCATAACCACTATATGTAGACAAAGTCAGCAATTATTAGTGTTTCTGTAAACAATCTAGCTCTGTGGCTCCTCAACATACAGTGGATGCTCACAATAGAGTTGTTCTACTGCAGGTACTATTGAATGTGAGGAAACTACTTGGTTTGGATTAGGTAATTGTATTCATTAATTGAACCCCATTTAATCACCAAACATTCTATTTAAACCTTGTTGCAGAAAGTATTTCTTAATATATACATGACTTGTTTGGGTGAATAATTCAACTGCGTATTGTTTATTAATAATTTACAGGCAAGATGTTCCTGTAATTTCCCCGATAGCACTCTTAGCTAGTAGGCTCTACTGATTTCATGGCATTTTCCTCTCAAAGAAGCTGCTGCTCTGCTGGTGTAATTGGCAGAGCCCCATTGATTCAGCAGAGCCTCAGCAATTCTTACCAGCATTTATTTGCATCATTAAAAGCATTTAAAAATCTGGCCTCGTAAAGAACAGATGATGTGGTATTAAAGTCAAGCTCATTGTTTTGTGAAAAATCCTTTGAAATTCATTGGGGAGGGAAAACTCCCCTTTTTCTTCTGGATCCTATGTCATGTGAGCAGTGGGAGATTTGGTTACAGGGACTCTAAGTGCCTGGATGCAGTTGGTATCCTGTCCTCCCGATGGCTTCCCTAACTCCTGCCACTGGAGCTGCCTGAAAGCAACTAAGAGAACATAAGACATTCCAAACAAACACAAGGAAAACTTTTTCTTCAGTGTTCAGGTGAGCGAGCACTGGCAGGGGCTGCCCAGATGGGCTGTGGATTCTCCTTCTCTGGAGACATTCAAACCCAGCTGGACAAGTTCCTGTGTGACTGGCTCTAGGTGGTGCTGCTCTGGCAGGGGGGTTGCACTGGATGATCTTTTGAGGTCCCTTCCAGCCCTTAAGATTCTGTGATTCTATTTTCCCAGCAGAAAGTTTGTTCCAAAGAAATGAGTGCATACATTCATTACTGCCCTGTCAACAAGCTACAGTCTAAATTATTGGCTTATCTAAATGTTTACTATTTTAAGAACAAATTTGTTCCTGAATCCTTCCTACTCATTAAGATAGGAAAGTGTTTTTTTTTTTTTTATTTTTAAATCTCTTTTTTAAGAAAGTTATTTCTAATAATTTATTTCTTCTTTCAGAGCTCCACTTGTAAGTCTTGGTGATCTTTGACTTTCTGAATGTCATCTCAGAGGAACATATGAAGTGACTAACTAAAGCTGTAAAAAATGGAATATTAGTGATTGTGTAATATGATGAAAAAAAAGGATCCAGAGAATAATGCCAAGTAGGGCAACAAGTTTTTTCTGAGCATTAAATCCTATGTGGGCAAAAACCCCAAAAATGTTTTCCTGAACATTTATGTTATCTTTCCAATAGGCTTAGTTCTCAATGAGTTGTGAGTGCAGTTTTCCCTTTGAGCACATGTCAGTACAGATCACTATAGCACACACAATATGTCCACCATCTGAGGTCGTTCATTAGACTTGACCTACATTTGTGCTTACAAGAAATGGGCAAATTTGTGGTAATGTTGCTGTAAAAGAGGAATGATGGTTGCTAGTAAAACATGAGAATCCAAACTCCTGTTTATTTTAGCGTGGTTAGGGAGAAGTTTCCTGCAGCAGAGTTCATTTGCAGTGCAAGTTACTGCACTCCATCCTGTAATAAATGTCAGAGACCTGGCAGGGATCATAGTTCAGCCTCGTGATGTAGTAATGAGCCAGCATGGCACAAATATGAAAACAATGTAAAGAAATATCCAAAGCATAACAGCAGTGTGACAGAAACTACCATCAGATACTTAATGTCCAGATTCAGAGGCGCTCTCCAAAGAGCAAAAGAGTGTTTGTTGCTTAAAAAGGCATAAAAAGGTTAATTGTCTCGCCTGGGCATCAAATTTGTCTGATTTAAGAGATGTTTAACTCATTGTCTAAAAGGCTAGCTCCATTTATTTCCCATGTGAAGTTGTCATGAGTGAAGTTCACCCAGAGCGAAGGAAGTTATGAGAGATGAAAATCTTGTAGAGCTGTTTGTTCCAGAATTAATGCACAATTATATCAATATCTCAGATGCTTAAACACTTAATTTGTGAAGGAGATTTTAATCTTCACAAGGGCCCATCTTTTTACTTTCAGTCATTGGCTCTCCCATGTGAGAAGTCTGAGGGCACTAAACAAGCTTTAAGAAGCCTCCAGTCCTTGAGATGGGCACTGATGGATCTTGAAGCTTTACAATGAGAGTAGTGATACTCAAATGTATAGCTTGCATATTAGTTGGATGTAAGGCAAATAGCTTGACAAGGCTGCAAAACGTCACCAGAAATGCCGTGGTTCTGACATACGGCTTCTGAGAGGAGTCAGGACTTGTCTGGGGAAGCTGGAGTGTAATGGTGAGAAGCATTTTCCTCCTAGCATCAGCCTCTTTTCGTATTTGTGTGAGTACATTTGTATATGGCCAAGCTCATCCATTTTCATGTCAGTGTCATATGCTAATTACAAGTTTTTGTTTTTTGCATTAACTTTCATTAGGCCAACAAATGCTATTCCATGAAAGGAGGAAAAATGTCTAACAACAACATGAAGGAGGGAGAAAACTTATGGACAGAGAAAAAATTAAGAGCACGTTCTGTAAGTTCTGGGTTGAGGTTTTAATAGGCTTGAGGTTTTGTTTCTTAGGCATTGGCTATAATCCTGTATGGATTTTTTTCTTTCTTGGCAACTGGTTCCTATAACAAACGTTTCTCTTGGACAGTGCTAAAATCACATCAGTGAGTCTGTTCACTAGCATCCTTCTACTCGCCTTCCCTAATGGCCACATTCCCATCCTCTGATCATGTGGTTTCTGTATTTATGGGTTAGCTCACGACATTTCATACACTTTTCAGCTTTAGCACTTGGTTCATAGTTAGAGGTCTGAGTGTGTATTCTGCATAATGAAGGAAGCTGGCTAGTGGGACGTGTGACCTTTGTGAACTTAAGAAAGGCCCCTGGCAAGGAATCTCTAATAAAAAGTAACTCCAAGCTCATGATTTGTGAGCCCAAGGCAAGAGAGAGCACCATTAAATTATTGAAAGGCAAGGAACAAAATCTAGGCACATAGTAATACTGTGTGGAGATGGAAATGCAGTTAAAAAAATAGCTGTTAGATTGGTTTTGTTTGTGAGGCTTATTGTATGAATATTGCATTGCTTACAGACAGTCTCAACTCTGCATTTCTTTCCATCTCTTTCTCTTTCTTTTGATCACTTCACTTATTCTCTTCCCCTCTGAAATTTTCTGGTAGTATATTTGGAAATGGTAAAAGCACTGAGTTGTGATGATGAGTTTTCCTCTTTACTCAGTGGCCATGTAACATGCCAGCCCAACTCAGGTTGAAGTTATGGACAGGCACATTAACTCCACCTGATAGATGCACAATCACGTTCGTGGCAGTGGTCTCTCTCATTATAAGGGCCTTCTCAGATCTCTCTGATCATATTTGCTTCTGGAAACTGCTATTACTTACTGGTATTTAACTCTGTAGTTCAAATTTACAATAAGAATCGGTACTTCTGGGTAAAAGGCATTAAAAGTTTGGTGGGACTGTTTGCAGTGAAAAGTTTACAGCAGCTGTTGATTGAAAGCTCATCCAAACTGCTGTGAGGTCAATGGACTGACTGCCAGTGACCTTAGTAGGGTTTGGATAAAGCCCATGGTGCATTTGTTATAGCAAAAATAATGAATCAACCTCACGTATCTTCCCTCCTCCTCTCAGATTGAATAATACCATATGTTTGGCTGTAGAGTGACAGTGAAGAAAACTTTGTTCAGGTTAAGTTTTAGTTAAGGAAAGTCATGTAATTAAATCCAGAAACCCTCCTGAGAAGGCACTGCAAGTGATAAGTGAAATTCCTAGAAACACAAGTGGTAGATGCTAGAAGCGGAAAAGCTTCTCTAAAGTCACTGTGTTCAGAACCAGAGCTCTCTTAAGTATCATTTCTTGACCAAGTTCTTCTAAAGAACTGGTCTAGATTGATATCACCCAGCTGCAGCATTAAAAACCATAATGGTGTGCCTGTTAGAGCAGGATACTTGTACGTGATGCTAGTAAATAGCAAAGGAGCTGCTGTTAAGACTTTTCGTATACTGTGTAAACTCTAGGGATAAAACCTATTTAAATATCCACAGCTTATGCATTCTTGTTTCCTGGTGCATGACTGGGGATCTTTCCCACTACTGAAATACAAATAAATATCATCATCATTGCTATCATCACAGATTTGCTACTTAACTTACCCAGTCCTCAGTTCTGAAACACGCTCAGACTTTAATGGCTTATGTAACAAATATGAAAAGTGGCTCTTAGGGCTGCAGTTGCAATTAATTTATGATATTGTTATTTAAATTGCTCCACCTGTACTGCATCACACCATTTCTTTGAAGGAACAAGTTGTTATAGCTGCTGTTACACACATAACTCCAAAAAGCTTTGTGGAAATAATACAGAGAAGCTAACACTCATACAGAAAAAAAAAAAACCCAGTGTTTATAATAGCGTAAGAACATTCACATTTACATTTCACATTTTACTTGTACACAGTGGCTAGCATTGATTTCATGCTGGACTCAGTGCCTTAGCTGCCTTATCTTCACTCTTGCAGGAAGAAAAAGTGTTTTAATGGGAGGAGATACTGTTGTTCTCATGCAGAGGATTTGTTATGTTAGTTTCAATTTAAAAAGAAAAGCATGTGGAATGGGCCATTCGGCAGTGAGAGAGGAAACCTCTTTGTCTTTCTTTGAACTGTGTGCAAAATCACTGCAAACAATCACACCATCTCTTGGGAGCAGTTTCTGGGCTCTGAGCTGCAGCTCACTGCATGGAGCTGTGCAGAGTCAGGGCGCCAGGGAGATGGGAAGCAGAGGCAACATCTGCTCTAGGGCACACATGTGCAGCTGGAGAGGACCCAGGCAGCTTTGCTGTGTGGCTTCTGCCCACACAGACGTCAACCAGGAGGGAGCCCAGAGAAGGGGCTACTGCAGGGAGATGCCTGAGCCCAGCCCTGAATGTTCACACCATGCTTTATGGATGCCTATCATCTGTCAGTCAGCAGCCCCTGGTTTTATTCTTCAGGTGTTGCAACAAGTCAAAGAGCACATATCGTCCTTTGCACCTGATGTCAATCTGGTTACTGCAGTTGAATGTCTCTGGAGCATCTCCTCAGCCTATCAGGATCAAACCAATGCTGAATACACAGGGACAACAGCTTCCTGTGACCAGCAGGACCAGGGCAGTGATTGTTCCCCTCTACTGGGCCCTGGTGAGGCTGCACCTTGGGTGCTGTGTTCAGTGTTGGACCCCCCACTACAAGTAAGATGTACTAGAGTGTGTCCAGAGATGGGCAACAAAGCTGGTGAAGGGTCTGGAGCATAAGTTTTATGAGCAGCTGAGGAACTGGGGATGCTTCACTTGGAGAAAAGGAGACGATAAGGAGACATGGTGAGGGTCGTTCTCCCAAGTAACAAGTGATAAAACAAGAAGAAATGGCCTTAAGCTGCACCAGGGGAGGTTTATATTGGAGACTGGGAAGAACTCCTTCACTGGTAGACACTGTCTCAGGTTGCCCGGGGAGGTAGTGCACTCCCTACTCCTTTAGATATTGAAAAGAAGCATAGATGAGGTGCTGAGGGACATGGTTTAGTGGTGAGCTTGGCAGTGTGAGATGAGTGGTTGGACTTGATCTTAAAGGTCTTTTCCAACCAAAATAATTCTATGAGCCTACCTGGGAGGCATCTGGAAGGCTGGTGGAGAAAGGGACGAGCCACACAAGCTCACTCACTTGCTTTGGGCAGAAAGTGTGCCCTCAGCTTGGCAACGAAGTCCAAGTAAATCACTTGCCAGCTGAAGCCCTTTGTGCATAATGTCATTGGCAATAGAAAAAAGTGAACATGTATTTGAGTTGTGAAGGGTACATCATGTTCCAGAGATGATTAAAAATACATAACATATACTTAGCTGGAGGGGCTTGTAATTGTAGGTGGAGACCCTGGCAGAAGTGCATCAAGGGTCTTTATGCAAAATGATTTTATAATGGCTGAGGAAGAAATTATTTATTAGTTCATCAAACATAAAGGAATAGTTAATGATAGCATACATTAAAATCTTTATTGTGGTACATAATTAGCAATCTCTGCTTCTGTGTCAGTGGAGTAGCCAAGCACAACTGTTACAGCAACAAATATGATTTATAGTAATACTACAAAACACACCTTTTCTTATCAGAATTAACGAATCATAGTAGAGAGAAACAGTGAATGCATTTAACCAAGATTTCAGAATCTGGTCCAGAAATATCAAGTTGTGAACCAGCAACTGTTTGTCTCAGAAAAGCTTGTGCTGGTTGCCCAGAGATGTACAGGTGTACTTCAGCATTGCTATTGGGTGGGAGCAGTACCTCTTTTCCTTCTGCCTTGATCCTTGCTTAGAAGGACCATCCTTGGGAATAGAGTTGCTGCTTATTCATTGAGCGTTGTGTGAATTTCTCTGCTATGGTGTGACTGCTTGAAAGCAAATAATTTCAGGCTTGCCTGCCCTGGCTTATCAGGAGTATTTCTAGGGGCTTGCCACTCTAGGATGCATGTTATGTTCAGCAGATGATCTCTTCTCCAGTGCTGGCTATCACTAGAGGTTTTGGCTGTGACCTTGCGAGTGTTCAAGTTGCTTTGCACAAGAGGGATTGTTACCCTGACAGTGAATACCGACTGCTCAGAATGGAAAATGAGGGATTTCCATTAGCAAAGGGTGGATGTTACCGCTGCCCTGTATGGATTCCCGTTTGCAGAGCTGAGGGGAAGCTCTGTGCATGTGGAGCTCTATCTATAAAGGTTAGATCTGACGGAGTGGGGCTTTATGGAGCAATGTAAATACAGAAACACAGAGGGTCAATTTGTGTACATGCTGCGTCTAGAAGTTGGGATTCAGAGAGGACCAATTTTCAGCTCAGGAGGTGCAGGTGGTCCTAAAGCAGGCTGTATGGGAGAGGTAAGAGAGGCTAAATTTCAGATGCTATGCTGGCAAATGATTTGCTGGCCTTAAAACATGCATTGTTTGTTGAAGCAGCACAGCACATAAACTGAAACCCAGGTATTGTGCTACAATATCCTATTCAAATTCAGGATTAGCCGACTGACTTTGGGGTCAAGTTGCTGATGATATGCAGTAAATAACATCTTAGTTCTCATAAAGCAATACTGTTCCTTTTCCATGTGTCAGTTGTGATTAAGCTCACAGAAAGGCCTTCTTCTATATCTTCTGTTGAAATCTGAAATTTTAGAATTACTATTTCTCATGAGAAACAGCACCCTTGTTCTATCTCAGTCATGTATTGAAAATCAAAAGGATAAATGCACAGGACATGCAGTGAACATGGCCTTTGTTTCCAATTTTATAGGAAGCCCTTTGTGTCTGTTTTAGTCTGTTGGTAAAGTCATATTTCTGGCACTAATCATCAGTGGAGTATTTGGGTTATTCGTAGGCAATGACACGTTAGTATTCAACTTCCTTATCAGGAAGGTAATACTTCTAGTCAATCCTTTGTTTTTTTTTTCAAATGAGGAGAACAGGGAAGTTGTGGACTTCATGAGACATTACCAAAACCAAAAATCTGGGCCTTCCAAAGAAACCTCTCATTGAGCAGGAAACTGATCCTGATCTTTGGATCTGGGCTTTGGATAAAAAATTTGGGGGATTTGGTCTTTTGAAATGCATCATAGTCACTTTTGAAACCAAAGCAAAAAAAAACCCCAAGCTTAAATACTTTTCTGAACCAGAGCTTATGCCAGCCGATTAGACTTTAGAAATGTTCTGAATTGCTTGAAATGTCTCAACATACTTAGATGCATCAATAAATAAGGCAGATTATTATAAAGTATAGGACATCCTAGTATGCTTACTGTCATTCGGGGAAAATGGTACAAGGTAATTAGAAATTCACAAAGAGTTTATACAGTTAATGTTATGTGCTTGTATCTCACTAATGATTAGGTTTCAGATCCACTGTTCCTCATAGTACTTCCTTGTACTTCAATTTGTTTCTGAAAAAAATAATTGAGATAAATATTTTGACATTGAACCAGGGCATTATTTACCTTTGGATTTGTGATACTCGGCAATGTTTCCTGACTGTTTCTGACCTAGAGCAATGCCTTCAGGTATGTTCATTTCCAGCATCTTCATCTTTTCAGTAGGGTTCATCTTTGTATTCAGCATTTGCCTGCACAAGGATGTCCCCCTGGTCCAGGCATATTGCTTGGTTAAAACAAGCCAGCTCAGAAAGCTTGAGTAGAAATATCTTTCATCGCTAGATGGAAACAACAAAATCTTTCTCTTCTCCAAAGACACCAATGAAATTTAGTTTCGGAGATCTGAATTAAGTGAACTTAAAAGGAGAGATCCAGAGGGGTAGAGCAGCTTGTCCCACCACACTGGATTCTGCACCAATTCTGCCTCTCTCTGGTGTTGGATTTGTGTTCACAGTGTTAGACGTTATGGGTGTTAATTTGCTGCATTTTGGAAATCAGTGTTTTGTTTTTTTTTTACTATTGATTATACTTAATGTCAGTATTAAAAGACCCTCAAAAAATCTGAATACCAATGTAATGCGTCTTATTTACTGGGAGTGCATAGGGAACTCATACTGAAGTACTCCCCAGAAAGACTAATACATATTTGGAACACCTATGTATTCTATACATCCCTATATATTGTTAGTGTCATGGTTTAGC
>WBNH01001593.1:28516-42133 GCA_013401255.1 Urocolius indicus | reverse complement strand
GTCCCTTCCCACCCCCATCATTCCATTAATCAAGGCTGGGATTCACCCACCAGCAGCAGGACCGGGATTCACCTTCCTAGATGAATCAGCGGGAACCTTCAGCATGTTTCCTTCTCTCTGTATCCCCACCTCAGGAAGCTTTTTCACCTCTGCTGACTGCAGCCAGACACAGTAGCTGAGAACAGCAGGGCAAGTGCAAGTCACAAAGCTAAGCATACACCGAAGGGCAGAGCCAGATACACCAGGTCGACATCATCCCTTGCTTATTCATCCCTTAACTAAAACATCTGCTGGTTTAGGGGATAGCCCTGGATACCTTACAATTATAGCTGTCCATGTCAGAGACTCTGTGCTTTACCCATGCACTGTGCAAGCTCTTCTCCTTCCCCAGGGTAACTGCACAACCTGCGATGGCAGAGATGACAGCAAGGAGTACGCCAACATCCGCTCAGCCATGAAGGTCCTTATGTTCACTGACACAGAGAACTGGGAGATCTCCAAGCTGCTGGCTGCCATCCTGCACATGGGCAACCTGCAGTATGAAGGTAAGAGCATGAAATACAGGGATGTGGTCCAGCACACTCCTTATTCTGCCTGGTGAGAGGTAGCCAAGCTTAGGGATGGAGGGCTGTATCCAGACCACCTGCCATGGTGCCATGACAGGGATTCGGGTGCTTATTGTGGTGTGTAAGGACAAGGAACCATGAATAACTCCACTGGCCACTCTGCTGGGCTGCAAGACTCCAGTATGGTCAGTGACATCCATCTTTCCTGAATTTAAAGGGGATGAATGTGGCCACAGACCATTCAGTAGATTCAGGTTCCCCAGAGAGAGACTAAAGGAGTGTTTGACAAGTTCCTGTGTGACTGGATATGCCTTTGTAAACGTACCAACCCACCCTGCTGTCAGAAATAACAGTGATTTAAAAGCCTCTTTGGAAGACAGAAGCTTANAAGTTCCTGTGTGACTGGATATGCCTTTGTAAACGTACCAACCCACCCTGCTGTCAGAAATAACAGTGATTTAAAAGCCTCTTTGGAAGACAGAAGCTTAAAGCACACACTATCCATCAGTCACTGAGTGGCTGGCAGAGCAGAGGACAGGCCCTTTGTTGCAAGGCTCCAGCAGCTGCATGAACTTTCCTCTCCCTTCTGATGACTGGATTTTGCCTGGCAATCACACAGTGACAGTGAAGAAAAACCCTTTCCTTCACCCCCATCTACATTCTACAGAGCCACACCCCTAACTGACAACTTTCCCTCTGCTTTTCTTCCCCCAGCTCGGACCTATGACAACCTGGATGCCTGTGAGGTTGTTCAGTCAGCATCACTAATCACTGCAGCATCGTTGCTGGAGGTCAGTGACTCCGTGGTGCTGTTACCGCCTGTATGGCTTGTTCCCATATTCCCAATATTGTGGCAAAGCTTCATCTGAGCCAGCCTCTTCTTGTACCTCAAGCCCTAGGAGGCTGGAGAGGTCTGGGTAAGCCATACTTTATCCTTCACAGGCAGCATGAGGATGGGTGTCTCCATCTGAGCTGGGTATGCGAGTTCCACTTCACACCAGTGGAGAGAAACAGATGCTTTGTTGGCACATGATCCTAAAAAGGACATCTTAAATAGCTCAGTCCCTGAAATAGAGTGTTTCCCTCATTGTAAAGAAAGTCCATTACAAGAGCTGAGACAGAGATGTCTATAGTGTGCACATCTGAAGTGGGGTGAGATGACCCTCACCCAGACCATCCATGCTGGGGCTGAAGTATTCTGTGGCCTCCCTAGAAGGTAACAGGTTTCCCTCCAGGACACAGTCTAATCCACATGGTCCCAGAGTGTGATGTGCAGCTCTCTGCAGGCTGCTTTCACATACTTTAGGGTGTGGACATTTCCCTGCCTTGATCTCAGAAGTATAAAAAGGGGTCAATGGGATGCTACGTTCATGCTGGTAGGATACAGCTTTCTAGGCTTGGGTTTTTCATCTTCTCTCTCCACGCTTCATTAGCATTTCACACTCAAGTCACAAGAACACTTTCTGTAGTAAAATACTGTATGAAAGTGTTAATTACTCTCTCTGAAAATGCCTGTGATATCATGTGAGATATTTGTCTGCCTGTGCTGGGCCCTGGGGAGGCCACAGCTCCAGGGCTGTGTTCAGTGCTGGGCCCCTCACTCACTGCCACAGGGACACTGAGGGGCGGCAGCGTGGCCAGAGCCAGGCACAGAGGTGGGGAAGGGGCTGGAGCACAAGGGTGCTGGGGAGGGGCTGAGGGAATGAATGGGGGTGTGGGAGTCAGCCTCTGCTCCCAACTAACAGGTGACAGAACAAGAGGCAATGGGCTCCAGTTGCCCCAGGGGAGGTTGAGATTGGAGCTGAGGCAGAAGTTTTTCCCTGAGAGGGGTGTCAGCCCCTGTGCCAGGCTGCCCAGGGAGGCAGGGAGGTCCTCATCCCTGAAGGGATCCCAAAGTCATGGAGCTGAGGTGCTGATGGGCTTGGCCAAGTGAGGGGAGGGGTTGGACTCAATGAGTTTAAAGTTATTTTCCAACCAAAATGATTCTGTGATTCTATATTTGCCCTGGACAGCTAAGAAAAGCCACTTACCTGAGCCATGGGGGTCTGCCCTGTCCCCCACTCTCTGGCCACACATATTCAGGACAGGTGCCCAGGCCATAAGAACACCTTGTGTTTATAGAGTCAGTAGCTGTGTCTGGTGATGTCCTTGACAGGTTGACCCTCAGGATGTGATGAACTGCCTTACCAGTCGGACCATCATCACCCGGGGTGAGACTGTTTCCACTCCTCTCAGCATGGAGCAGGCACTGGATGTGAGGGATGCTTTTGTAAAGGTCAGTCTTGAGAGCATTCTGTTCTGCTCTTATTGGTAACCTGAAGAAATCTGCCATTTCTGAGACCTGAGAAAGTGTCTCTGTTGGTGCCTGTGTAAGCTCAGATCAGCAGATGGCTTTGGAACTACGTTCTCATTGCAATGCACAAAGAGTGGAGATGGAAGGAGTCTAAGATAGTTTGGTCTTCAGGGAGTTTACAAGCCAGGCCTGAGACTGTCTATGCCCAAAAGAAGGAGCCAGCAATCCAAGATTACCTCATCTCAACTTCAGGAAAGCATCCCAGCTTGAGCCCTAGCATCAGCTCCTCAGCTGCTATAAATCAGAGCAGCTCTATCACCATTTTTAGCATCTGCACCTGAATTTCAGGATTTGAGCACACCTGCAGCAGCCAATAAAGCCAATAACACAGGAACAGGGTAGTTTAGCAGTCATCAGAGTGCTGAGAGAGAGCATTACCTGAGGCTTTGGAGTGATGAAGGTTGATGGAGTGGGTGTGCATCACTGCTGTGCTGTTTGCAGTCCCGTATAAGATTGCAAAACACCATTGGTGGCATACTTTGGCCAAATTGGCCTCCCTCATCTGTCTGTGGGGACCTAGCAGACGAAGCTAGCTGATTGGATACCTAACTAGTCTGCAAATGGAGATGGTGACTTCTAGAGTGGAGATGAGCCTTTGAATCAGGCTCCCTTCCAGGTAGAACTGCTGTAGCTTATAAAAAACTAATAACACTGTCAAACGTGGACTTCTGGAATTACTCAGGCAGCAATAAGTGCTTCATTAAAACAACAGACTGTTCAGCCAGCATTGCAACATTTAAGGCAGCACCTTGTGCAGGCAATGTGTCCTTGACTTGTCTGGCAGTGTAACGTAGCTCTGCTGGTGTGTAGAGAGAGATGGTTAGAAACCAAGGAAAGGTCTGTCTTGGCTTTACAGCAAGCCTATAGATCCAAAATTTAGGACTATCCAGCTTTGGGATTTTGCTTCCAGTTGTGTTTATCTAGGCTTTCAGGCTTTTTGATGGTACAGGCTTTTCAGAGCTGCCCTACACAACAGCTCTTGAAGCCAAGAGTCTGGCATAAATGTTGGTGAGCGTGTCTTCAGGGACTGTCCAGTTGCTGGCCATACTTTAGAGGAGCCTGTGCCATCATGAGTGAAGTGGTGCTGCAGAGTAGCAGGGTGAACTGCTGACCTGTCTCAGTGACCTTCATCTTTGGGGTGTTGCAGGGAATTTACGGGCGGCTGTTTGTGTGGATTGTGGAGAAGATCAACGCTGCAATTTACAGGCCTCCATCCCAGGAACTCAAAAGTATCAGGAGATCCATTGGCCTCCTTGACATCTTTGGCTTTGAGAACTTCACTGTGAACAGGTATGGAGCCTGCAAAAGGAGAAGCAGGTCATAACCCTCCTTCACCACACCAAGGCCGAGGTCTTGCAGTCCTTTCGTCTCTCCTGAGGTGAAAAGGACAGGGCTGGACCAAGCCTTTTCTATATGAGAGGTTATCAGAGCTTTTTTGGCTATATGAGAGGTCATCAACAGTTTTATGTTGCAGCAGACAATACATTTCCTAAAGTGATTGGTTTAGGCTACACTACCCAGAGGGGTTGTGGAGTCTCCTTCTTTGGAGCTCTTCAAGACCCACCTGAACATGTTCCTATGCCACCTGATCTAGGTGAACCTGCTTCTGCAGAGGGGTTGGACTTGGTGATCTCTAGAGGTCCCTTCCAACCCTTACCATTCTATGATTTATAATGGCTATAAAGTTGTTTTGAGGAAGAAAAACTGATTATCTGAACCGATAAGGTAATTCTCAGCCAACAACAACCTTACTGAGTGGCTGCCATGGCCTGAGAGTATTTCTTCAAGCATGGAGAGAGATGGAGAAAGACAGACCATGGTGGATCTACAGTGGCCTTTCCTTGACTTTCCCTCCACAGTTTTGAGCAGCTTTGCATTAACTTTGCAAATGAGAACCTGCAGCAGTTCTTCGTGCGTCACGTCTTCAAACTAGAGCAGGAGGAGTACAACCTGGAGAACATCAACTGGCAGCACATCGAGTTCACTGACAACCAGGATGCATTGGACATGATTGCCATCAAGCCCATGAACATCATCTCCCTCATTGACGAGGAGAGCAAGTTCCCCAAGGTGTGTTTTGGGCTCAGCTCTGCTGTCAGTGACTCTCCCATCTCTACCCCCATAGCACTTGCACCCCATGAGAGCTCTGCTCAGCCCCAAACACACATTCACCAGTGAGTTGCCTATTTGTAGTTTTTATTGCTGTCACGTTTTCTTCCATGAATGCCACAACCATGATTAAAACAAGTTAGTGTTTCTGATGGAAGAATATGTCTGCAAGAGGCTCAAAATAGCCTTTGGCAAAGATTAAGAGAAAATAATGTTAAGTGTACTCTCTTGGGAGCACTGTCTTAGATACAGCACAATATACCAGTGATGTTTAATCCATTTCCTCAACTTCTCAGCTTGAGATATCTCTTCCAACACGTTTTCCCTCAAATTAAATGCACATTATCACCCAAGACAAAGAAAAGAAATAAACTGTTGATTGGGAAATTGTTTTCATGGGACAAACCCTATTTAAATGGAGCTGTTTAGTCTGGACAAGAGTGAGGGGAGATCTCATTAACATGTACAAATATCTGAAGGGTGGGTGTCAGGAGGTTGAGGCATCCCTTTTTTCTCTTGTAGGACAAGAGAAAAAACAGGACAACAGGACAAGGGGTGATGGGATGAAGCTGGAACACAAAAAGTTCCTTTTAAATTTTTAGAAAAAACTATTACACTGTGAGGGTGATGGAGCAATGGAACAGGCTGCCCAGAGGGGTTGTGGAGGCTCCTTCCTTGGAGCTCTTCAAGATCCACCTGGACACGTTCCTGTGTGACTTGATCTAGGTGAACCTGCTTGTGCAAGGGGGTTGGACTTGGTGATCTCTAGAGGTCCCTTCCAACCCCCACCATTCTATGATTCAGTGATAAATGTCAGATCTTTTCCTGCATGCACAGGGTACAGATGCCACCATGTTACACAAGCTGAACTCCCAGCACAAGCTCAACACTAACTATATTCCTCCAAAGAACAACTATGAAACCCAATTTGGCATTAACCACTTTGCTGGAATTGTTTACTACGAAACAAAAGGTAAGGGGCAACTCCTGGGGCACTGCAGGTGTGAGGGAATGCTCAGGGGGAAGGTGAGCTGCAAGCTGTGTGGGAGCAGAGCAGGATGGTAGCCCACAGTAGTGTCAGTGTACTCCTTTTCTGGCTGCAGTGACATAACCCTTCAGTGGTGCCCACGAGCTGCAGAGTTTGGGGCTGTTTCATTTCTGTGTGCCACAACTACAGTGCTTTGCACCACATGGGTCTTTGACACAGTCTCAAGATGTGCCTCTGTCTTCCTTCTTTTAGTCCTCCTTTCTCTGTCCACTCATTACCTCCCCAAGAACAGCCAGTATCCAGCAACCCAGAAGCTGTTTGGCAGGGCACATGCTGCCCACGTTTGCACTGTGTCATCTGTCTATGTGTTGTCCCATTGTTCCTCTAGGTTTCTTGGAGAAAAACAGGGACACCCTGCATGGAGACATCATTCAGCTGGTGCATTCCTCAAAAAACAAATTCATCAAGCAGATCTTCCAAGCAGATGTGGCCATGGTAATGAGGCGGGAGAAGACCTTTGTTCCTGGTGGGGGGGCTTCCTGGAAAGGGAAGAAGATTTGCAAAGAATCATGTTGCTTTGATAGTTTGGGGTGTTTCCAACCTGTTAAGTGTGAGCCAACCATCAGAAAGCATTAATGTGGTGTCACAGGTACCTCCACACTCACCCTCCTCCCATCAGTTTCCTGCATGCAGCCTGTCAAATGCTGTTTTGTGCTGTAATTGTTCCTCTCCTAACTGTTCAGGGAACAATAAGGTTTGTGATTGTAGAAATCTGAGACAGAAAGAGCCAGCCCCTGCAGCTGAGTAATCCAGATCTGTGGGTAATAGAGTGAGAAGTGAAAATGAAGACTTGTAGAAGGAAGGGACAATCTGACCCTTGAGCACTGCACCAGGACTGGCAGGGACAAACCAACAGTCATGTTTTGCAACAACAGAGAAAGGAGGACACTAGGTATGAAAGCTGAACTTTAAAACTCCCCTCTCCACCTCCAAGTCCTCCAGGAGTGTATGTGATTACTTCATGCACGTTGCAGGAGAAGACCATATGCACTGAAGCTTTGGAGAAAGGCAGAGTTATTGCTTTAATTCATCCCACCCTATCTGAGCATTTATTACTAGATACCAGCTTAAATGCTGAGATTGGTGCCTATTTCACTGTAAATAACACAAATACATGATGTTTTCAGGAGTAAGTTGAACATCTACATCTCCCTACTAAGACACCATCAGCCCTCCTCCAAAAATTAAGATAGAATCTGGTTTAAAACAACAGCCTTGAAGAGCCTGAAAGTCTACAGAGACAGGTCCTTGTGGTCCCTCAGCAGCCCTAGGCAAAGCCGTGGCACTGCAGAGGGTATGGGGATAACATTTTCCAAAGCAACCACGTTTTGTAGAAGTTGGGGCCCTGTTTCCAAGTGCCAGGCAGTGACACTGATGGTCTAAGGGACCTTAGGGACTTTCAGGAGTGCTAAACAGATAAAAGAACTGAGTTCCTTTGCCTGCTAAGGGAAGGTAATGTTTCAACTCCAAAGAAATGCCTTTAAATAGGCTGCAGACACATTTGCAAGCTTTGTTCATAACCAGTTTCACTCCTGCTGAAGTGAAGATGATATCCTTCTGACCTCATTAGGAACAAGATAAATTTTAGCAGCTCCAGTTAAGCTACCAATTGGCATGACCAGAGCTATCTCAGACGTGGAGACTCCTGCTGAGCTAGGTGCTAACTCCCTTTAGCATCAATGCTGCCATTTACTTTGCTTTTTTTTAATTGCTTGTTCCTCAGTGCTTTTTATTTTCAGTGCAAGCTTTGCAGTCCACCTTGGAAATGATGTTTAGCTTGTTTGGACAGAGTGCACTCAGGGGAATGGATGAGAGGGAGCTCTCTGGCTTACATGGTTGTGCAGACTTCTTCATGGGCACACGTACCAAGCACCTTTCAAAGGTGTTGGAAGTATATGGCAACAAAATGGACATTTCCACCTAAGCGTTGTCTGGGAGCTGAGAACTGAGACCTTTTAAAGCATCAGAGCACTTTTAAACCTTCAGTTTTATAGTTCCATCAAGCATCTTCAGAATCCCAGTAGTGGTTCCTGTGCTTTGATACTTTAATGGTCTTTGCTTTTCTGCGTTGAGTGAGAGATGTGGAACTGGAAGAGGAGCAAACATTGTGTACCAGCTCCCTTAATCATGCACAATGTTGGTGTGAACTGAGAGTACAATTAGCCAAAACACCACACTGCTCAGACAAGCAGGATCCAGCGTGGGGCTGAGATGATTTTGATGTTGCTTTCCATCAAAATTCAGTAATCTTTGCAGAGCCTTTCTGGAAACACACTCCCTCAGTTGAGGACCAGGTGAGCATGGGTCATGGGAAGGGACTGCATGCAGCAAAGAGCTGGGGCAAAGGCTCTTCTTGGAAGTGTGCAGACCTTCCCTGAGCATCAGTGAGACAATCTGTGGAGAAACCTACCAGGCCATGTGAATCAAATCTAACATCTTCCCTTAAAAAGAGACAAATGGTTTCTCTGCTAAGGGCTAAATCAAATAATGAGGTGTATTGCTCAGCAGCTTCCAACTTTTGGTCCTCAGGAGCTGATTGATGAGTTTGTAGGGTTTTGTGAGCCAGTGAAAAGCAAGTGCCCATGTGTACACTTGAATTCAGTCTTTCAAATCCTTTCAGATCCTTTTATGCCAGAGACTTGAGAAAGCTACAGATCAGAGAAGTGTGAAAACTGGTTGAAAGTATGTATTGAAATATTGTAGGAGCTGTTTGGTCCTTGAGAGAACTAATGGAATGAAACCTGTGTGATGAACTGAGAGGTGCTGGAGCACATGGGGCTGTGCAGCTGGATTTGTGCATGCCTGTGATGGAGAAGGTCTGTCTCCACGAATCAGAACATTGCTTTGGCCAGTGCCAGGTGAAATGATGGATTCAGTTGGAATTAAACACCTTTCCTCTGAGGAATCAGCTGGTACAGTCCGATAGCAATGCTTGCCTGAGTAACAGGTAGAAGGAGCAGTGGCGGTGGAAATTGGTGAAGGGAGAAGCAAATGGCAGGCTTGGGGGCTTTCCCCTTGGCAAACATCTCAAAGTTGGATTAAAATTAGGGAGGAAGAGAGAGATTTCTTGTGAAGATTGTTTGTTTTTTTTTTTCTCTGGCATCTTCCCAACTGTTGTCTGTTGAGAGCATCAGTCACAGCAGAGCAGGGACGTTTGAGGGAGGAGAGGACTGGGAATAGCTCAGACTTGATGGGTAACGAGTGAGGTTAAAAGATGTAGAAGAGTTGTTTCCAAGAGGCAAGAGCTGGACAGTGGCGGTTCCCTCAGTTTCATGGATGTAAACACAGAAACAAAGGGGAAAAGCCAGGAAGGGGGTAGACAAAAACCTAAGAATGAAATGCATTGTGTTTATGAGAGATTTTAACAGCTGGACTTCCAAAACTAACAATGCCAGGCCCCCATTTCGATGATTCCCTCTTTTCACTGTTTGCTCTTGTCTGTCTCTCTTTTGTTGTGTTTTGTTTTGTTTTTTTCACCTGTGCTTCATGTAGTTTCTCTGTGGCTATGCATCCAGCACCTTTGGCCAGTCGCCCACACCCACACCAAAGGTAAACTGAACACATGAGTTCCTCTCTTGTATATTCACCTCTCCTTGGCAAGGATTGTGCTTTGCTCTTGGCGGTTGATTCCTCTTCCTGCACTATCTGTAGGGAATCCATGTCAAGTGACCGATGTGACAGTGTTATCGTGGCTTGTTGAATAGACCCAGGTGATTTATTTGTAGGATCCAGCTCAGAAGAGTGTTGTCATCATGGGAACTTGGTTTGGATAAAATCAGAACCAGCCTGAGTCAAAGTTTTGAGGAATTGTTTTTCCCTTCTTCTTTTCCCTGATGTTTGAATGGTTTTAATTCACTTCAGATGCATCATCTGTGGGATTTGGCTGTTGTTTAGCATGGTGCCTCATTGGCTTCAGTGGGCTGTTACCCCTCCATGCAGCCAGCTGCAAATCTGGCCCTGTTTGTCCTTTTTTTGGGACAGGAAGCTGAGAGCTGATGTAGGAAGAGAAAAACTCTTGGATTGCATTTCTGGGTTGCTTGGAAATGCCATCATTCTTGGGGGAGAGGTTAGTTCTTGTTCAGGGGAGAGTTCAAATCCAAGTCCTCAAAGACACAGTTAATATTGAATTTTGTCACAATCATCAAAACAAGCTCTTGGCACCTTTTTTGTTTTTTTTAGGTCTTTTCTGTTGCATCTCATCTCCTGACTGGTTCTGATGGCTTCCCAAACCTTTCTTGGTAGATATTTGGCCATAGGGTAGCATAGTGTGTGCTGAAGGTTTTGTGATGTTAGCTTTGCCACTCTGCTCACATCTTAATGACAACCTTCCAATAGGCAGAGGGTGATGTTGAAGATAGACCTGACTCTCAAAATTCAGGTCCTTGCATGGGGCTGAATTTCAACCCTTCTTACCTCTGTGGTGTCTTCGATATTTGGACTTGGAATTCCAATGAGGGAGATCTGACCCAAAATTACCCAAAGCCATTCATTCCAGAGCTGGACTCCTCCCCTCCCTGTATCATGAGGTTTGGATTGCAACACGTCATTGGGCTCTGCTCTAGAGTTGAAGCAATGCCACACGCCAAAAAAAAAAGAGGTGGGATTAAGTCCAGGAAAGATCTGTTTTTGCAACATCTGTCAGAAGCACCCAGGCCACTCTTTTTGTCTTGAAGACAACCACAGGAGACGCAGGGAAATGAGAGATGTGACATTGATGATTTTTTTTTTCAGTTGTCATAGTTGTTTTGGAATGAGTAACGATTGATTGTATTTGTGAGGCCATGAGGCACGAGTGAACAATCAAGCCAAAGAAAAAAAGCCTTTCTAAATATATCAACCAGTAAGATGGAGAAAATAAAGGTTAAAATAGAGATACTCATCACTGTTACACAGCCCATGTCAGTCTTGCATCTGAAGGCACTTTCCAGACTGCACAGCCTTTAGGAGAGAGACTGTCTCTTCACTCTGTGCCATGACAAATGCTGCTGTGAGGGGGACTCCACTTTGAGTAGTCACAAAAGGCCACTCAAAGTGACATTTCATACAACAAAATAACAAACAACAAATGTCCTTTTCCTTCTCAGACTTCAGATCAAAGTCTGAGAAACATGTTGCGTGGGCATGGCCCAGCTTAGTGACCTTATCCTAAAGACATGGGAGGACAGTCCTTTGTCTAAAACCTTTCCCCAGAGGGTTGGTTTTGGTACATGCTTCTCTCTCCTTCCCTAACTCACCTTGAGTAATTCACCTGTCTGCATTTCTACTGAAGCAGGTCACCACCTCCCTGGCAAACCTGATGCTGAGCATGGTGATCCTGGTGCACCATGCAGCCTTCTTCTTAAAGTGGGAGGAGAAGGTAGAGAGAGAAGCAGGAGTAATTCCTACTATTTCTGACCCACTGACTCTTCTTCTACCTGCTTTTCTCCTTGCTTCTCTTTACTTGATTAGAATGTTATGAAGAAAAGAACCTGCTGATTGTCCTAGCTGGAGCTCTGGGTCTGTACTAAGACCATCCTACTTCACCTGTCTTTGTGTCCACCTTAATCCACTGAACCCACAGTGTGCAGATAGGCTGATCTGGCATTACTTTCTCGGCCCTGGACACAGGATAAGGACCTAAATGTGTCCAAGACACCAAAGAAAGATATCTGAACAGCTCTCTAGAGATTCCTTCTAGATGATTCTAGAGAGTCTCCTTCCTTGGAAGTCTCCAAGACCCGCTGGACACGTTCCTGTGCGACCTGATCCAGGTGGACTTGCTTCTGCAGGGGGAGTTGGAGCAGATGATCTCTAAAGAGCCCTTCCAACTCCTGTGATTCTATGATTTTACAGCTTCACAGAGATGCTGTTCTGATGCTCCAGCAGTGCTACTAGGGAATCTCATGATGGGAAAAGATTCCCTGTGTCCTGATAGTGATGTTCTGCCTTGTCTTTTGCCTTTATGTTACTGCAGCCACACGCATCTCTGTGCCCCTAAAGCCAAAGTGGCTTGAGGTGGCAGAAACAGGTGGCATTGAAGCATGTCTGAATGTCATGCACATGGTCTGCACATCTTTCTGAACTGAACTTCTGAGATGGTGCTTCTCTGTAAATCATGTCGTTCTCTCATTTTTCTTCCATTTCTCTTCTCCTGTTTCTTCTTTCCCCTTTGACGCTGAGCACAGGCTGAGTGATTACTCATTTCTCTAGCCTGAGCTGCAGCACTTGTCAATCCTGCTCCTCCTTCTCCATGACACAGGTCATGTCCTCCTGCGTGACAGACTCTGTATAGACACCAATGAAGAGATAGTCTGTGTCCCAAAGTTGCTACAGTCTCAGAGTATGAAAGCTAAGACACTTCTGTCCAGGAGAAAAGAAGAATGTGTTTAGCTTTTTCTCCTTCAGGTGACAGAGGCTGGGTCTGTTTTGCCTGTATTCCCAGTGCCTCACTGGATTGTATTGGCAGGCTGCTGCACTCATTTGGGGGGGGGGGGGTGGCTTTTGTTTGAATAAGGGAAGAGGTGTGATTCTCCACACCCTGCTCTTGAGGCAAGGTGGGAAGAACCACAATGACTTCAGTGGTGTCACCTTCTCACTGCAAGAGGAGACTGATGCAAAGCACTCACCTGAGATATTTCGTTGTGCATCTGGAAAACCATTTACTCCCCATAGGGCTGGTGTCCACCACAACAGGGGTCTGTGCACAAATGTTAAGGCCAGGATGCAAGTGGATGGATGGGATGGTGCAGTCTTGAGAGCTCTGACCATTTGGATAGCAAAACAAGCTGCTTTCTGGCTGCTGTCACTTCCCTCCAGCCCCTCCCAGCAAAAGACTCTCTGGGGTAAGGAGAGAGATGGCAACACTGAATGCATGCAAGGAAGAAGAGCAAACCAGCAACAACCTAGAGAGGCTGGGTCTGCTGTCTGGGAGCAGGCTGCTCATGTATTCCCTTGTAGATCCTTGTACAAAGCCTTACACCCTTCCTATCACCTTGGTTGATAAAGTCCTCTCCCAGCCAAGCCCAAATTGTCAAATCTGGCTACCATGTAGTTGCTTCTAATTTCTAGCCTTGCTCCTGCATCTGTTGCTGCCTCTTAACTCCTGTGGCTTACCTTTTATATTGCTCAGAGGTGACCCCTTGCACAGAATTAGCCAAGTGACAAGAACACATTAATCAAAGCTATCCAAACCAGGATTCTTGCTGAAAGAGCCTATTCCTCACCAAACCTGTGACAGAATGTGAGCACCAGACTCTACAGTTCTCTGCAAGCAGCAGCTGCAGCCATTAATTACTGTAGATTTGTTAACAGTTTGTTCTTTGGGGAATGATTTGCTGTGAGAGATCACTGATAACCCCCCTTCCAAGCTCTCCTGGACAAGCAGGCCGGGTTTTTCTGGTATGTGCATGAGCTGGGTTTTCTCTTGTTGGAATTCCATGATGACTTTCTGTTTGTGTTAATTGGGTTTGTCTCATCATCACATCCAACCTGAGCTGGACGAGTCCTTTGCAACCCAAACCGTTCTGTGGTTCTCTGAAATTCCTCAGCTTTGGGGGGGGGGG